>JAUMHQ010000089.1:6018647-6035015 GCA_032361165.1 Enteromius paludinosus | reverse complement strand
TATATATATATATATATATACAGTACAGGCCAAAAGTTTGGACACACCTTCTCATTCAATGTGTTTTCTTTATTTTCCTTACCATTTACATTGGTAGATTCTCACTGAAGGCATAAAAACTATGAATGAAAACATGTGGAGTTATTTACTGTACTGAACAAAAAAAGGTGAAATAACTGAAAACATCTTTTATATTCTAGTTTCTTCAAAATAGCCACCCTTTGCACACTCTTGGCATTCTCTTGATGATTTTTAAGAGGTAGTCACCTGAAATAGTTTTCCAACAATCTTGAAGGAGTTCCAAGAGGTGTTTAGCACTTGTTGGCCCCTTTGCCTTTACTCAACCCAAATCATCTCGATTGGGTTCAGGTATGGTGACTGTGGAGGCCAGGTCATCTGCCGCAGCACTCCATCACTCTCCTTCTTGGTCTGTTTGGGTGTGTTTGGGGTCATTGTCCTGTTGAAAAATAAATAATCGTCCAACTAAACGCAAACTTGATGGGATGGCTGTGGTAGCCATGCTGGTTGAGTGTGCCTTTCAATTTGAATACATCCCCAACAGTGTCACCAGCAAATATCCCCCACACCATAACACCTCCTCCTCCATGCTTCACAGTGAGAACCAGGCATGTGGAATCCATCCGTTCACCTTTTCTGCGTCTCACAAAGACACATCAGTTGGAACCAAAGATTTCAAATTTGGACTCATCAGACCAAAGCACAGATTTCCACTGGTCTAATGTCCATTCCTTGTGTTTCTTGGCACAAACAAATCTGTTCTGCTTGTTGCCTCTCCTTAGCAGTGGTTTCCTGGCAGCTATTTGACCATGAAGGCCTGATTCACACAGTCTCCTCTTTAACAGTTGTTCTAGAGATGGGTCTGCTGCTAGAACTCTGTGTGGCATTTATCTGGTCTCTGATCTAAGCTGCGGTTAACTTGTGATTTCTGATGCTGGTGACTCAGATGAACTTGTCCTCAGAAGCAAAGGTTACTCTTGGTCTTCCTTTCCTGGGTTGGTCCTCATGTGTGCCAGTTTCGTTGTAGCGCTTGATGGTTTTTGAGACTTCACTTGGGGACACAATTAAGGTAATTTCTTAAAGTAATGATGGCCACTCGTTTTTCTTTAGTTAGCTGATTGGTTCTTGCCATAATATGAATTTTAATAGTTGTCCAATAGGGCTGTCGGCTGTGTAGTAACCTGACTTCTGCACAACACAACTGATGGTCCCAACCCCATTGATAAAGCAAGAAATTCCACTAATTAACCCTGATAAGGCACACCTGTAAAGTGAAAACCATTTCAGGTGACTACCTCTTGAAGCTCATTGAGAGAATGCCAAGAGTGTGCAAAGCAGTAATCAGTGCAAAGGGTGGCTATTTTGAAGAAACTAGAATAAAAGATGTTTTCAGTTATGTCACCTTTTTTTATTTCAAGTACTGTGGCGTGAATCCCGAGGAGCAATCAGCGTTGCCCTGGCAACACACCACCAGCACTTGGAAGCACTCAGCACAGATCAATCGGTCATGGCCTGGTACCAGATATAAGCTGGCCTTCCAGCACAGAAGACTGAGAACTATCTCCGATGGTGTGTGAACTCTCTATCGCTTACTTCCACAGACTCGCCGTGACCGATTGGCTCCCCATTTCCTGGATCCACTCACCAGGGTAAAAGCAGTTCATCTGCACCCACCTCTCACAGGACAAGTCACTGGGAAGCACAGGAGAAGAGGATTCACATCTGCACCGAGCACCGAAGACGCGGCCAGCACCATCACCATTGTTTGCATATTTTGCCCCTTTACTCACTTCCGGTTTCTCTGTTACAGGCGCATGCTCCTCCCCGAAGGTACGGAGGACCTCGTCAAACAGCTCACAGAGGTTAGCGTCTGCCAGCAACATTGTTTTGGGCTTCTTAAGGAACAACAAAGCAAGATTCAAGGATATTTAGCGGAGCTTTGCTTACCCTCCGCTCAAAACATCCCACTTCCGGATCCGAGAGTGACAGCCGGTCGGCTACTACCCAAGATGACGATATCAAGGCTTACCTCAAGATGTTTTAATCTGTTGCTCACACAGAGGGTTGGGCTAGAGGTAACTGGGCTGCGGTGCTGGCTCCATTGCTGTCTGGTGAGGCCCAACGGGCATATTTTTCATTACCAGCGTCTTCTGAAAATAATTATAATGAACTAAAAAGAGAAATTCTAGGTCGACTGGGGCTTTCAGCCACTACTGCTGCCTAGCACTTTCACGATTGGGCATACAGACCTCGTTTGCCAGCCCGCGCCCAAGTCGCCGATCTGATGCAGTTAGCCAAACACTGGCTCCTGGAGGGGTCGCCATCACCCAGTCTCGTCGCTGAAAGGGTAGTAGTCGACCATATGCAGTGAGTGCTGCCCCGCTTGATGAGGCAGGCTGCTGGCATTAAAGGCCCAAAGTCCCTGGCTGAACTCATCGAGGCGATTGAACTGGCGGACGCTACCTATCACTGGGATACCGGGGAGTGAGCGCCGCCTTTTCCCCCGAGGGTGAACTGGCATCTGGGAGGTGCCCCAAGCTTCCACGAGGTTCATGCCCTTCGAACTGCTCTTTGGAAGACAACCCCACGGCCTCCTCGAGGTAGCCTGAGAAGCCTGGGAGCAGCAGCCGGCAGCCTACCGGATCGTCATTGAGCACGTGAAGGACATGAGGACCAAGATCAACCACGTCATGCTATTAGTCGGCACCTGGTAGGTCAGTTCCAAGACATCTTCTTCAACGTCCCCGACCAGACTAATGTCTTCGCTCACAACATCCACACTCCTCCTGGCGTCATCGTCCGGCAACGGCCGTACCGAGTCCCTGAGGCCCGCCTAAAGTCTTGCTCTCTCATTTACGTAGTTCCTCGCCAGGCCACAGTACATAACCCCACATGTGTTCCACATAGTTTTGATGACTTCAGTGAGAATCTACCAATTGTAAATGGTCATGAAAATAAAGAAAACACATTTAATGAGAAGCTTGGCCTGTACTGTATATATATATATATATATATATATTAAGGGTGGGCAGTGGGCATAGATACATTTTTTTTAATCTAGATTAATTTTGAAACAAATCTAGATTAATCTAGATTAAAATGGCTCATTTGAATTCTGCCAAAGGCATTCAGAATATGTGCGCTACCTAACTAATGACAAAAGTAAAGCCCTATTCGTGACTATTTTTGCAGGGGGTCGTTAGAGAATGTTTTGTTTCACAGATGTACTTGGTGATTTTAATCCCATCCGAATCTGCCATGTCTGTGTTTTTTTCTCACAACTTCTGTGATAATTCTAGAGTCCGAATGCGATGTCTGTGATATTATTTTTCATAATGCATTTCCTTGTGTGTTTTAGCCAACACGATATGCTGTGCTCTTACCCCACGCATGTTTAATATATTTTAATAAATTAAATAAATAAATAAATAAATACAAATAAAGACCCAGATCACGTAAACTGTTAAGACCGACTATTGTAATATCAGTATCAGGTAAGATTACTCACGTTCATTTCTGCACTTAGTTACATATGTTTTAATTATCAAAATTAAACATGTGTTTACTACAAATGAAAATCATAATAGTTGAACTAAAGTAACCACACATTAACATGGTTTTGCTGCACTAGCCATTTAGCTACACCATGGTATTTGTGATTGTACTAATAAGTAATCAATCTCAATGACTGAGTGCGTGAACTCTGTGATACCCAGATGTACAAAACAGACCCTCTCGGCTCTGTAATAAACATGGAGGTATTAGTCCGGTCTGAAATGGTAAATTAAAATCATGGACGACAGGTGATAAGAATCGAAGCTCACACGTAGTTTAGAAAACTAGTCCCGTCCGAATAGGGCTACAGTGCAATTCGGCAAGGTATATATCTGCGCTAAAATATCACGGTGAAAGTCCTCATAGCTTGCATAGTATAGACCCAGCTCTCAACCCAACTTTGTGAATAGATTATTAGATATCTTTTTATCACGCGATAAGAGTCTCATGTTAACGCAGCTACCACCACTAATATTAGGGCATTAGGTTTTGGTTATAAAGGAGATATTTGCTGCTAAGAAACCCCAGAAGATATGTGAAGTATTTTGTTGTTCAAAGTAAAACTGAAAAAACTACATGAAAAAAGTACAAAAAAATGTAAGGACTACTTATTTATTTATTTATTTTTTGCTGTATCGAAAACATACCGAACTGTTACACTACTGTGTCGTATCAAACCGAACCTTGATTTTTGTGAACCATTACACCACTTATATATATATATATATATATATATATATATATATATATCAAAATCAAATTAATTGTTTACCCCAACATTTGAAGGGTTTCAAATATATATTTTATGTTATTGCATTTGTATTTAAAACCCTTAAGTTCTTTCTATAACAAGTGCATTTTCAGTAAATGATTAAATAATATATAATTTTTGGATTTAGCTATCCTCTTAAGGCCCCCTACTTTGTCCAGTCCAAACAAATTATTAATCTGGTAAGCTTTGAATCAACTATGAGAACAACTTGATGTTCTGAATATTCAGACTAATTCAACTGACATAAATTCACTGATGTAGTGCCACCGATGTCCTCTCAAGTCAGGCTTCAAAAGAATTCCCTGTACTGAATTAATGTAGTTCATATTGAAATGACATATCTGTATATGTCATCATACTAAAATGACATATCTGCACTGAAAATGGTTTTAATAAATGCACCACAATCCTGATGACTGATCACAGCTCATGGAATTCTTTTGAAATCTGTGGCGGTTTTATGTTTTAGTTAAGTGAGCAGACCACACTTTATGAGAGCACTGCAGTGAGAGATGTAAAAAAAAAAAAAGCCATTTAGAGTCTCAAAGAAAAGCTTTTTATTAAATACCTCCCTGACAACTACTGTATATATTTCCAGGCCTTTTCACTTTCCTTCATGCATGCCTGATCATACATGTATACGTTATAATATATTCTAATATGCCGGCTACTGTCTAGTGATTGTGCAAGCCCTGCTAATTTGCTGGTAACAATTTCATTGCATCGACTTTAATAAGGGTAAGGGGCTAATAGCATAAATCTGCATATAAACTCTTATATAATTAGCCATTGAAGTTAGACACCCTAAGTCACTGGCACACTGATTATGCGCACATGAACAAATAAAAGCTCTGATGTCCAGTGTTGGATATAGACAAAAGCCATTTCTATGACCATTCAACATGAGATCAGCCCAGACTAAATAAATAAACCAAAAAATTTGATTAAATAAATCATGCTTTTAGTGGAAAACTATGGGTGTTCTTATGGTGAACCTGCACCTTATACTAAATGGAAGCCAGTCATAACGTGATTACATTACAAACATTTTACACAGAAGGCCCAAAATAAAAAAAGAACTGGGTATATACTGGGTTTATACTTAGGTTAAATTTACATCAGTCACAAAAGCATCACTACAGCCAAACAGCATTTACACTGAATTTAGGGCACGCCAGGGCAGTGCTAACACTGTTATGCAGTTTCATATTCATTCCTCCTTGTAATGTACTGTCTTGAGTCCAGTGAGAGAGGATGAATTCATTACAGCTCCAGTATTGATCTGACAGGACCCAGCTGAAGCCAGCTGCAAGAGAACTCTCTCCAAATGCCCATAAGCACAACTTTACCTCAAAGCTCTTCCAGAGAGTTCAGAGGATGATGGATTGACAGACAGAGGAACGAGCAGACAGATAGATGTACATACAGATGCATGAATAGACAGACAAACCAAGGAAAGGATGAACAAAAAGACATGCATGGATATGCATAGATAAAGAACAGATAACCCATGGGCAGATAGCTAGATAACCCATGGACAGATGCTTCTTCAAGTTCCCTTTACTAAGCTCTGTACTACGTGGGGTCGAGCTTTTTGCTCTGTTGCCCCACAACTGTGAGTTACACAGAACCTGGACACTTTTAAAGCAAATTTGAAGACTTTTTTTAGTTTAGGAACTTAATTTAGGAAAGCATACAATTGCTGATATTTTATATTTAGTCATTTTGACATTTTTAGATTTTGTGGATGTTGTTTTTTTAGTGTAGCACTTTGAGATTTTGCTAATGAAAAGTGTGTTCCAAATAAAATGTATTATTATTATTATTATTATTATTATTATTATTATGGATGAATGGATGGATAAACAGGATAGCATACCTATGGATGGAGGTAGACACCCAGCTAATGGATGGATGGACATATGGATAGATGCAATGATGCTTGCACGTAGATATACAGATAACCCGTGGATGGGATAAAAAGATTTATAGATGGATGTACACTGATAGACAGACAATTCATGGATAGACAAGCACGTGGATGTACAGAGAGATAAAAGAAAGGAAAGATTAAAGGATAGATGCATGCACCTATTGTAGATAGACAGATAACCAATGGACAGATGGATGGATAGACAAGCATATGGATGGATGGATGAACAAACAGGATAGCATGCCTATGAATGGAGATGGACACCCAACCAATGTATGGAAGGACATATGGATAGCTGAATGAACAGACAGATGGATGGATAGATGGATGCACCTAATTAGACAGATAACCCATTGATAGTATACTATGCAAATTAGGAATGGATGGTTAAGAATATATGGTTGATAAATTGATGGATAAAAAAGTTAATAAGTGATGGATGACAGATAGATGAATGGATGCCTGAATGTTTGGACGGATAGACGAATGGACGGACGGACGGACGGACGGACGGATGGATGGATGGATGGATGGAATAAACAGATAGACAAGCCAAAAATGACAGGATCTCTGGCACAATGAATGGAGAAATGGAACAACAGCTGGATTGATGTGCAGAATGGTGAATGGGTGGAGAGGCAGACAGTCAAATGGATGAATGACAAAGAGACGGAAGTATGGATGGATAGACAGTCAGACAGAAGGATGGTCAGATAGAGAAATGGATGGTTAAATGGATAGATAGGGCATCTTCCATCATTTGAATTTCATCATCCCTTACAACAAGCCACTTGTGAAATAACCAGCCACTCAGTTACTTCCTCAAACATCTGACACGTCAATCTGTTTTAACTGTAAAAAGACACTAGTCAACGTCATCAGACAACTTAGACACAAACACATGGACACATGGGCATTCCAGGAGCGACTGCTTTTAGAGAGTGGATTGACTCAACATTTAGAGCAGAACAACACAAACTGATTAGAATGATGCATATGCGGCATACCATGCTGCCAGTGGGTCGATGCTTCTGATTGGTAGAGATTGGTAAAAGCGCTGGTCTGGCAGGAAAGCTCTTCTCTTAAAGAGGGAAAGAACAGCAAGGCAGAAGTAAACCGCTTATGTCCACATTCCTACACACCAACACACGAGTGATTCAGAATGAGCAAGAAGGAGACAAAACAATACATTATGAGAGAGTGAACAGAGAGAGAACGCCACAACCTTCACAGCTGAAATCATCAACGGCACTCATCCAAGCAAAAGCAGTGATACATCAGACTCATAATCATACACTTTCCCTCAGAGAGGGAGGGACAGTAAACACATTTGTGGCCTCCACGCATGCTGGCAGATGGAGAAGGTGGGTGAGCTGGGCCTGAGTGGGTGACGGCCTAAAGACTCAGCACAGAACAGGAAACCAAGGCTGTCCGATGATTAGTCTCTGGTACATCACTATGCACCATGCATGGTACAATATCATTAAGGGACAACCAGACACAGCCAGATGGACAGTTCAGGACACGTCTGTATACAGTATAAACTGGCTATAAAATCCCATAATCCTTTGTGTGCTTATGGTTAAAATAATAAAAATGGTATTTGATGAAGTGGTTGAAAGAAGTCAAAGATTTGAAAAAGATTATTTAAAACAGAAACCTTTTTTTATCTCATGATTCTATACGTTCGTAAAAATGAAGGTTCCAGCAGGGATGCCATAGCAGAGCCATTTATTCCCCTGGAAGAGTTCTTAAAATAACTTTTTTTTTTTTTGTTAGTGTGAAGAACATTTTAAAAGAATGTTATAAAAAAAATTTTTTACTCTAGAAAGAATCTTTAGTGTAACTAAACATTTCTGTGGATATCAAAGGTTCTTCATTGAACCATAGATATCATCTAGCTCATTTGAATTTGTTTTAGATCATTAGACATGACCACATGGAGCCCTGAAACGCAGACTGAAACCAGCTTTCTTAAAAGGTGTCTTCATACAAAAATGTAGCCTTGTTATGCACTGACTGGGCAATGAAACAGCAAAGCAGCTGCCTTTGGATCTGGACACACAAAGATGTCTGAAATCAAATGGTATTAACATTAACACACTACATATGTAACCTTGCCATTAAATCCAAAAGACTATCTGTATTTTGTCTGTTTAGCTTATAGTGTCTTGGCTAAAATTATAAATATTGGGTTCCACATTATATGAAATTATATTGCGATAGAAGCATTAAAATGTTTAAACCATCAATATTAATTACTAAAAACTAGTTTCTGGCATATACAGTATAAACATGAGTTAAAAAAACTGTAAGAGATTGTGAAGGAGTGATGCAAAAAGGTATTTGTATTTCATAACGGTTCATGAAATGAGGTAAACAGGAAAGCCCATAATTGAAAATAAATAAATAAATTGTAGTACAGTGAAACTCCAGGACCACAGCACAGCAGAGAAAGGGTTGAGGTGGGGGTTGAGGGGGTGGAAAGATTAGGTAATTGAGAGAAAGCATGTAAACAAACAGAAAGAGTGTGGATGGAGGGTGAAAATTAATTTCACATCTCTAGGCCCAGCGAGCTGTCGATAGCGATCAAAAACGGCTGGGTGAGAAGTTTGTGCATTGGGGATCTCAGCTGCAGTATGGTGGGGGTTAAATTTGGTCTGCTGGCTCTCAGTTGCTTTGAAGGAAGAGTTCACCCACAAAGTCAAACCTTCAGGTCAAAATCAGATATTTTGAAAACCATTTTATCCGTACAATGAAAGTCAATGGTGTCCAAAATAACAATGGACCCCATTGACTTTCATTGTATGGACTAAAATAAATACACACAGAGACTAAATATTTTCTTTGGCATTCTGCACTTAACCAACCAGCTATGAGGTATACAAATATAGATAAATATTATAGTGCTGTCAAACTATCCAAACTAGGGAAGCTCATTTCGGTCATTTCTCATAACCGACAACCGACGCTCATTAACCGATTATTAACCAGTTAACTGACAACATTGTTTTAAATGAGAATTGAATTCAAAGGATAAGTGCCTGTGACCTGTTAAAAATAAATAATATTAAATATTAATATCAAAGATGGCAATGTCCACAAAACTAAGTCTTACCACTTTCTGACATGACAGGAGTCTAATCGAGGCGCGAGTTCTTTCATCAGACCTTCATTAACCGACAGCAGCTTTGCGCGAAAAGTGGAGCATATGAATCGCGTGCAGAACACAAAACTGACGAGAAAGGCTCAGGTGGAAAACTGACGAGATCTAATAAAACTTTCAGATGACACGCAGCTCATTTCTCCATCACTATAAGTTACCCAAAACACACATTTAAACACGTAACACCCGCTAGAAGCGTGTTTGTGCAGCAGAGCGGCTCTCCTGTTCTGTTCACGCAGCGCGTGTGTTCCGCGAACGCGGTTGTCACTCCCTGTACTCTTGTAACGCATGACCATCTCTAGGGTTTACAGAGAATGGTGCGAAAAAGGGAAAACATCCAGTGAGCGGCAGTTCTGTGGGCAAAAATGCCTTGTTGATGCCAGAGGTCAGAGGAGAATGGCCAGAGTGGTTCGAGCTGATAGAAAGGCAACAGTAACTCTGTCAGTAACCATGATATGCAGAAGAGTAGCTCTGAACACACAAAACGTCGAACCTTGAGGCAGATGGGCTACAGCAGCAGAAGACCACACCGGGTGCCGCTCCTGTAAGCTAAGAACAAGAAACTGAGGCTATACAATTCAGGCTCACCGAAACTGGAGAACAAAAGATTGGAAAAATGTTGCCTGGTCTGATGAGTCTTGATTTCTGCTGCGACATTCGGATGGTAGGGTCAGAATTTGGCGTCAACAACATGAAAGCATGGATCCATCCTGCCTTGTATCAGCGGTTCAGGCTGGTGGTGGTGGTGTAATGGTGTGGGGGACATTCTCTTGGGACACTCTGGGCCCCTTAGTACTAAATGATCATCGTTGCAATGCCACAGCCTACCTGAGTATTGTTGCTGACCATGTCCATCCCTTTATGACAGTGTAACTATCTTCTGATGGCTACTTCCAGCAGGATAATGCAGCATGTCATAATGCTTGAATCATCTCAGACTGGTTTCTTGAAAATGACAATGAGTTCACTGTACTCAAATGACCTCCACAGTCACCAGATCTCAATCCAATGGGGATGTGGTTAAACGGAAGATTTACATCATGGATGTGCAGCCGACAAATCTGCAGCAGCTGCTTGATGCTATCATGTCAATATGGACCAATATCTCTAAGGAATGTTTCTAGCACCTCGTTGAATCTATGCCACGAAGGATTAAGGAATTTCTGAAGGCAAAAAGGGGTCCAAGTTGTACTGGCAAGTTGTACCTAATAAAGTGGCCGGTGAGTGTATATATATATAAAGTACAGGGCAAAAGTTTGGACGCACCTTCTCATTCAATGTGTTTTCTTTATTTTTATGTAAATTTAAAACTAATAATAATAAATAATAAGAAGAAGATATATAAAACAAAAAATATATATATACTTATTATGTCTTATTATTAGTTTTAAATTTACATGAAATTTACTTTTGAATTATTATATTTGATATAAATAATATTTAAAATGTAAACATATTATAAACATTTCAAATGCATGTGTTTGTATTTATATATATATATATAAATATATATATATTTGCTTTTGGATTTAATTAATGGTTATTAATTACAGGTCTGTCTTTAATGCATTATCAGAAAATTAATTTCCATATGGAGTTTATACTTCAGAAACCTGACTTCAAGTTATACAGGTTTGGGCAAATGTTTCATTATTGGGTGTACTGTCCCTTTAACATCTCTTAAAGCAACAGTCCCTAATTTGTAAAAACATTAGTGGCACCCAACAGAACTGCAAAAATGATTTCTGTTTCCAGCAGGTTTCCTAGTCAAGCCAGAATTCTTACCCCAATAAAAGGAAAGATAAAAAAAGAAAAAAAAAAAAGACTACTTTGAGTACTGAACTGTCCACCGCAGCAAATACACACTTCAGTCTCTGAGCCGAAGGTCATGACCCTGTGATCTGCTGTCAGAATGCAGAGGATTTTCCTTGTGGCTCTCTGTGCAGTGTACTATTACCAAATTCATAACCTACAACTTCTTATTTTATTATTAATAATACATGAAGTTCCATCCTGTTTTCCATTCATTTAGTAATTTATGAAGTTGCATCCTGTTTTGACCTGTCAGCTTACCTGATGATGACGTACATGACCAAGCAGTTTCCCACCAGCCCCACCACGCAGACGAACATGTAGACCACTGCTATAGTGATCTTGACGCCCCTTGGGAAGAAGCTGTCAGTCCCGTTGAAGGCGCTGAAGTTGTTCTGGAACAAAGACTCGTTGTACAGACGGAAGTGTCTGGGGTCAGCAAAGCTGGTGGAATCATTTGGGAACTCCATGACTGTAGCTACTGGAAAAGTAAACATGAACATAAAAATGCAGAGTGAAGCACACTCTCCATACTGTCTATTTCACATCCATGATTAACATGTTTTTCCATTTCTGAATTCTGAAAAGCCTTTTTCACAATCCGTTGGTATTACAAAGTAAGGTGCTCTTGTTATTTATGCATTTATGCATTTAAAATTAATTAAAAACACTTACAATAGGGTTAGGATTCGTATTTGGTTTAGGGTTAGATGCATGCAATTATTTTTAATGTATTGTTATTACTATAGTATATACATATAACAAGGGCTAAAATCAAAGTGTTACCAAAAGTAATGAACACAACTGAACATGTATGGCATTGTATATTAAAAATAATGTTCTTGGAATTGCTTTTGTTCCTCTTTTGTAAGTCGTTTTGGATAAATGCATCTTCTAAATGTATAAGTGGAAACAAAAATATGCCGGGAAGCAAGAGTGCTTAAAATATTATTCATATCTGAAAAAGTTTTTGGTTTTTTTTCGCCAAATTAAAGTCAGTCTGGTGTAATCTGGTGTAATCAACCTGCAGGCAGCCATTTTGTTGTCATGTGACATGACAACAAACCACTCTCAAGTTTTATGAGCATAGAAATATTGAAATATTAAAACATAAATAAATACATACAATTAATAAACACAAACTGTTGGGTAAGGTCAAATAAAATAACTCTATATTTGTGAATCAAAAATACTTTATTTGTTATTATACATACCTTGAAGAATGTTTGGAATTTTTTTGTTTACTTTCAAACCAACAGGAACACAAATATAATATAGCTATGAACTTGAAACGTGTGTTTAATGTTATATATTTTTAAAATCTCAACATTGTTCGTCTTCGACCCAAATAGATTTCGCTACAGTTGATGAGGTCGATGTGATATGCGAGGCGCATGGTCAACCATCTACTGTACTGTCAACAGTTTGCGCATGAAATACATCACACAGTTTGGCTATACAGAAAACAACCCAGAATTCCCGGTAACGTTCACATTGGACCAAACAAAAGTAGACAATCATTTAAATCACATCGCTTGAGGAGGGTTGGAATAGAGCAGCACATACCGCTGTTTGAAGAAATCCCGTGTGATCGCTTATGCGTCCGACTCCTGCAAGCATGCGAGGAATTCTTGTTTCCGCTATTCTTTCTGCTATAAGCAGTCTCGGAGCTCTGTTTCCAACAGCACACAGATATTCACATCACTGTGTATCTCAAGCAAAGGAGAAACATGTTTTATTTTTTTCCCCTCTTTCTGAGCGGGCGCAGTGGTAGGGGGAGGTGCGCTAAAGCACTTGCTTGTTGTTGCGAATCTTCAGCAGCGACTTACATCTCCACTAGGTATCTTTCAGTCTCTCTCTCTCTCTCTCTCTCTCTCTCTCTCTCTCTCTCTCCCCTGGCACGCGCTAACCCAAACGCTGATTACGCAGCGGTGGCGCGCGCATGCAGGTGTAAGTGGCACGCGCGCGCGCGTCTGAACAGGTGTCTGTTGCTGGAGACTCAGTGCAACGTATTTTATATAAATTTAGATTATTTTTTTTTTCATTTCATTTTTTTCATTTCATTTGTATTTAAAAAATAGTATGCTTACAGTAAACGAGATTGATCAGGCACATATTTTTGTCAGTATGAATAACTAAAACTATAACTATAAGTAAAATAAACGTTGGCTGAGCCAAAGAACAGAAGAAGAGGAAGAAGAAGAAGAAAAAAAACAACCCTGAGAAAAAAACAAAAGACAAACATGACTCAGTAAATACTCTGAGTTATACTATATTTTATACGTTTTTACTTGACAACTAACAATAACACATAGATAACATTATTAAAAGCTTGTATTTTCTTGTTATTATTTATTTATCTCTTTAGATTAGCCAGTTTCACGAGTTCGTACTTGTCGGTAATTACGTAGGTAAGCAAAGCTTGTTTGGCGTGATGCCCAGGGAGAATACTCAGGGTTAGGAGGGCTGCCGAGCCCTAGGGTGGACAAGGAGGAGGGCAAGGAGGAGGACGGCCAGTTCCTAATCCTGAGTGCTCCCCCTAGAGAAGATGAGGAGGAGCTGGGGAGGAGGAGGGATAAGATCGAGATACGGAAGGAAGGAGATCTGATTATTTATAGGGTGAAGCTAGGCATCTGATAGGGAGATGAGATAAGTGGAAGATTGGAGATGTGGAGATCGGTAATGATTACCTTCGTGCACTCCTCCCGAAAATGGATTTATAAACTACATTTTATCTTAGACGACACTTACTGAACTAATATATATAATACAAATAGCGAAAACATACAACAAATTAATAAAAGTAAAATAAATAACTAAAAATAAAAACAAATGATCAGACAAAACAAAAAAAATCAATAATTTTAATTTGGCCATTGAAAATGATATACTAAAGGCAAAAGGAACATAAAATACTGAAAAGCTTAAGATAAATGGTGATCAACTTCAGTACCTAAAATATACACTTTGAGTTAAAAGTACAGTATACTCATACTTACATTTAACCTAAAACCCAGATGCTAACAAATAATGTGTCAACCACTCTAACATGCCATGTACTTGAAATACCATCCGCATCTCTGATCTCATGTTTATATATTCTTTTGTGTATCAAGCAGCCAGCAACAGATTTCAATTGCAAAGTGCAACAGATTTCATATATAAGATATTAATGCTGTTTAAATTATTTGCAGGATGCGGCCAATTTTGCATGCAGATTTGTTTCATCAGGCGTGTAACAGAATTGAAAAGTGCACAAATGCTTTCTCAGCTGAATGTCAGTGATGTTGCATGTGCTGCCCTGAAATGTTCCAGCAACTTTAATGCGAGTATAAATGAGAGCTTTGGCTACAGGGGGAGCTCATGTTCAGCTATCAACGGAGCGGTGATAAATCACAGCGTCGTTACTTTGACAACATGTCATACTCATCAGTCACAAAAGTCTTGGCTGATTCTTATTTTTAATGCCTGAAAGAACCATGCATTGGAGGCTAAGAGTACTTGGTGCATTAATGTGCTCTCATTAACATTTTGCTCCATGAATTTTATGCTCTCCTAAGCAGTTTCTTGCACTCTGGGGCCAGTTGAGTTAAGGAAATATGTAGAGTGCTATATGTTAATAGAAGGGAATGTCTAAGACATTGAAATGTTACAATTTGACATGCCTTATTACAGCACTGCCGGTGGAAACCTGTTTACTGCATAAGAATGGTTACTGTCCTTGGTGCTGAAACATACAAAAGGAATATAACAAGCCCTCAATTGTTCATAAACTACTTAGCAAAAAAAAAAAAAAAAACTAGAGACCATATAAGGTATAAGGGAGACCAGGGTCAAACTGTCACAATTATATGCTGCTAAATATTTAGCTTGAAAACTTGTTTACATCTTGGATGGCCTACGGTCTGAACAAATGTGCAACACAGATAAATAACCACTAGCATATATTCAGCTGTATAATAAAGATTGATTTTATCAAAAATGCTGAATTATTATTATTATTATTATTATTATTATTATTATTATTATTATATTTTTTTATGTAACAACAGCTATCCCCAGTCTTCTACTATGGCTTGTATAGATCAATTAAACTGTATTCCTATTGCAATGCTACATGCATTATTTGAATCTCAGCTGATTAAACTTTTTAGATGTGAAATATCCTGCTTTGCTTTTTTAAGCCAGGAAATTAGCAGCGTGTTCTGCTTGGATTCATTTGATCACTCATATAGTCTTATATGTAGCAAAATCTGTTTGCATTATAAATGTTACTCTGAATAATAATATGAAAACGTTGCACCATATGAACACTAATAAAATCCATCCATCATGGTGTTGTAAAACCTAGCAGGATCAGAACAGAGCTGATGTAATCTCTGATGTCATGTACTATTTAATATCTGTTTTCCTCTCTCTTGTGTACACTGAGGCAACAGACCCATGTTTGAATCACTAAATGCGATAATGGTTCACCAAATAGTTTTCAGATAAGCTACATGTACATTTACACACAGCTTTTACAACATACCAATCAATAAATAAATGTATTCACCCATACAGATTCACTCATACTGTACTGTTTTACTACTTTTGCAGTACCTATTTTATATATTTTTCATGTTATATATTCTATTTTCACTTATGTAGGCATCTGTTCAAACGTTTGAGGTCAGTAAAAAATTTAATGTTCATGTTGTTGTTTTTTAAATGTAATGTTTTTGAAAGATGTTTCTATGGAAGTCTGTTTCAGAATTGCGAGTTATAAAGTCAGAATAGTAGTTATAGTCAGAATTTGTGGGATGTAAAGTCACAATTACAAGATATTAAGTCAGAATTGTAAGATATAAAGTTACAATTGCGAGATATAAATTAGCAAATTACTAGAAAAAAAAGTGTGTTACAAAGTCGCAAAAGGTATAAACTCGCAATAATGAGAAAGTCCGAATTGTGAGATACAGCCTTAAAGTTATAAAGTCCAATTTTGAGTGGAAAAAAAAACTGATATGTTTTAAAAATTGCTACCTGTCATGAGCGAGAACGTGAAGCGTGCGAGTTCATGTGCAAAAGAGTTTATTTAGGCTCAGGGTCAGGACAGACAAGATCAAATCA
>JAUMHQ010000089.1:5980866-5994127 GCA_032361165.1 Enteromius paludinosus | reverse complement strand
AAAAAATCTAATAAAATTCTACAGTAAAAACCTGTTAAATTGTAAATTCCTGGGAAAATTTGCAGGGAAAAACCATAAACTGACATTCCCAGAATTCCCTGCATTGCATTTAATTTTTTTTTTTTATTTGACTTTTTTTCTTTGAAATGTTTCTATTTTATTTATTTTTTTTCTTATCGTTATGTTTATTAGTTGTTATTAGTTAATGTATTGGTTGTATGTTACATGCAATGTTGTTAAATTAATGTTTATTGCATATTGTAGTTTAATGAGTCTCACCATCGTGGTGTTTAGTGTTTGTATGAATGAAACTGAGCACCTTCTATATATGGTCATATTTAAAAGCTACATGTGATTGGCTTTGGTTCATCATGTGACTTTCTCATCACCGCCTGCAATGAGTGATTATCAGATACAAAATAGATTTCAGTACTTTAGTAGGTTGGTATATTAACATTTATCAGTTAATGAAAGTACGGCATTTAACTTTAAATTTAACTTAAAACCATAAAACCTAAAATGTCATCATAAACAGCTCCCACCACAAATAATAATAATAAAATAATAAGTAACAAAAGTAAACTATACAGTGATAAAATTACAACAAATCACAAACTAAAATATTTCTCTTTTTAAATAAAAGTTTTATTCAGTTTTTGGTTAATTTAATGAAAGTAATTTCTCAAAACATCTTCTTTCATGTTTTAGGAAAGCAATAAACTCAAAAAGGTTTGACATGACACAAAATTGTGACATAATTTTCCTTTTCAGATGGGTCACTTTAAGAATGGCTCTTGATGATTAACAATTTAAAGTGTGACAAGCCTTCCAGAAACAAGAAATACAATGAAAATCAGGAAAATGACACTGAAACACCTCCAGTACTTGAGTACTTTATCCAAAGCCTATATGTCCTTTAATTACATACTGTACACAGTGAGGCGACAGAAACAAAAGGACGAATGCAGTCCCCATGGAAACACATCTCCACACCACCCAAAGCACAGCAGGCCAAACTGTGATGTGAGGATGTGAAAATGGCCACTGGAGATTAATAATTGAAAAGTGAAAAGGAACATGAGAGAAGATCAAAGCAAGACATCATACAGACATATATGAGAAGAAAATGTGACAGAATAAACTGCATCTACGTCTGCCTCTAAATACCAGCTTTCAGTTAGATCAACATCAGTTAGTTCTAGCACTTTGTGTGTGCTGGTTTGACATTAAACAGAGCAAGAGATGGCTCAGCTATTTTCCATGACATACAATAGTAACACATTTTCCTATGCTTTGAAAAGCAAGTGCATGGGCATGATGATGAGCTGTGATTTCCTTTATCACTAACCGAAGTGCTAAGTATAAAACACTGTACTGGGTCATGTGATACATTTTGGTTTGTAATTATCACTTTATTCATTTTTTATTAGTCAGTCATTCACAAAATAATCTAAAAATGTTTGTACGTCTCTGTTCGGTCCAGAGCAATGCTGTGTGTTGCTACTAGCCAACAGCCAACACTCCATTCTCTCAATTACGGGCCACCTGTGCCTCAAGCACCTGTACTAAATCAATAATCTACTCACTTGTTTACTTCAGCTGAAGGTACTTCCAACACAGTGCTGACATGCTAGCAGAGGAATGAGCAGTGGACTCTACAGCCTCACTCTGCTGCTGATATTGATGAGCTTCAGTGATTTAACATTCATGAGAATCCACAGTTAAATGTCATCATGGTAGATGAAGTCATTATGAAGATGGTGATCTCTGACCTGTGCAAAAATTAGACACAGAGAAGATTATATTTCAGGTAACCCATGAGACGAAATTCAATTAATATACTACACTAGTTTTCACAAGTTCACGCTTCCTCATTAGTGAATAGTTGAATTAGTGAATTAGTGGTTCAGTGTCCGGCTCGATCTCCACATGCCCCCCGAAGGAAGACATGGAGCTAGGAGGAGATAGGGAGGTGGCGGGGTGCATGAAAGCAAGATGCGAAGGAAAGGCAAACTGGTTAATTTATAGTAGGCAGGAGAACTATGATTGGCGATCACAAACGAGGTAATTGATTAGGTGATGCGGTGCAAGCTGTGATTAATTCGTCCAGCGATCCTCCTTAAATATATCACTTAAGACACACACAATATATTTGTATGCTATTTTTGGTCTGTTAAAGCAAAACATTAATGTAAATAAAGTAAAAATAAATGTTGGATAAAGCCAACAGTCTCACAACCAATTCGTACGTATTTGTACGAAGTGGCAAATTTGTATGACCTCACTCATACGATTTGTCTAAACCCCGGTGATGGTTTAGTGGTGGGGTTAGGTGTAGGTAATTCATACAAATTCATACGATCTGGGAACAAAAATTATATGAATTTGAAACAGATACTTTTACAGCTTCAAAAGTGGCACCTAGTGGCAAAGAATGATTTTGCATTTTCACCCAGACCAAGGCAAAAAGTGGACATGGAATATGCTAATATTTCATGTTGACATCAACAGTTCAGGATTCATTTTAAAATAAGACTTGTTTCAATGATTCAGAGTCGACTCTTTCTCCTGAGAGACTAACTTTAGACACAATGCATTTTAAGATTAAAACTTTGCAGGATATTTTCATTCACTTAGAGCTGTGTTCTATAATCTGTAATTGGGGCACTTTAATTGTTTTGTTTTCATTGCATTCATGAGAAAAAGTAAAGTTTATGTTTGGTTTAAATCAAAGATACATGTATATAGATAACAATCCTCTGTGAGCACAATCCTGAGAATGGCAGAGCAAAAACAAAGGCATCAATTTGAGAACAAAAAAGGACACAAAAATAGAAGTGTTCATCTGTGTTGCCATCGCAACACTGAGTTTGGCAGTAAACCTGTAGGGCCTATCTCTCTCTCTCTCTCTATCCGCTTGAGTCTTAGTGCAAGGGTTAAAACACCATTTGGAAAACACACACATAGTGACTGACTATGTTTTTGTCTTCGGTAAGCAAGATTGTATAGTATGATTTAAGACCTGTCAGGTACATCTGTGGTCTCCCACTAACAAGCCTTTCTTAAAATACCCAGACCAAAATTATGAGTCATCGCATCCTCCCACAAAAGCCTTCAGACAATTGAACGCAGAGAACTAGGAGGCTGGAAACTAACTATTGGGTGAAAATCATGTTTTCATTTCAATGTAAAATCAGGCCATTTTAATGTAAATTTGTGAGCCATGCATGCTGTTCATGTAATATATGTATCATCCCTTTTAATTCATTAAAATGAAACACTTTAAAAAGAAGCCAAATTGGTAGTAAAATATGCTGCAATCTAGAAATTACATGAATTTTAAAGGACATATTTGAAGTATAAATAACACAGTCTCTTCAAAATGCCAGATCTAAAGTTTCCAATAATGGCCAAGGCAAAGCACTCTGCTCTTAGGGTTGTTCTCCATAAATTGCTGAGATTTTGCTATTCCTGTTGTGTAAGAACATTCATTAGAGATCCTCTAAGACAGACTTTCTGAAGGAGCTGCAGGGGATTGGTAAGTTGATGAAAAGCTAATAATTAATTAAATCAAATGAAATATTAAAATGGGACAGCATAATTAATTGAACATTTCATCCAAAAAATTAAAATCTTTTGGAAGTTTACCAAGGCCATCCAAGATGTAAATGATTTTGTTTCTTAATCAGAATGGATTTGTAGAAATGTAGAATTGCATCCTCTTTATCACTTTTTACGAATTAGCAACTCGTAAAATACATACGATTTAGCAAAAAATCGTATAAATTTGTAGGAGTGGGGTCGTGGAGGTACGAATTAGCCACCTCCTAAAATATGTACCAATTGCCATGAGACTGGGTTGATGCACCATCAGGACACCCAAGATGTCAGAACAGATTTGGTGAAATTTAGAAATAGATCACATGCTCACCAATGGATCCTCTGAAATGAATGGGTGCCATCAGAAGGTAACCCATACTACTCCAGTCCATCTTGTAATGCAAAATTCAATAAGATGTTTTAACTTCAAACGTGTCCTATGTCCATAATATTGCTTTCTCTGGTGAAAAGAAAATTCCCATCTGAATCAAGAGAGAAATAGGTAACACTTTATTTCGATAGTATACTTTTGACATTCTACTTACAAAGTGAATATATAAACCGCTAGTAAAAAGGCTAGCTATTGTTATTATTATTAATATTATTTATTAATATTCCCACCACACTGTAATTTCCAGCACATATCAAATCATGTTCTGTTTTGTACTAAAAAAAGTTACCAAAAATAAATAAATAAATCAAACCATCCATCCTTTGATGAGGCAAACATACAGCAATTCAAACCCAAAGTTGCAATGTGAAAAGAGACCAACTATCAAACAAAGCAATCTAATCAAATGTGAAAGGAGCCCAACAGTATATCCTTAAAGCTAATTGTTTGAGTCAAAGGCTGATATTTCATACATGTTTGTTCCATTTACAAAATCAAAGGAATGCCCCATTTCAACATTGCACACACACAGCATATCTGTTGCCTTAAAAGCCATTCTCTTTGAGTGGAAGTTCAGATCTCTATCCTAATCCCACAGATATACCCGCATTACCAGAGAGCGGAACAACAATGCTAGATGAAGCTTAACACTTTTGTGTTTATTCATGCTTTTTGTCTGTTTACTGCTGTTATTGATAACTGCATTATTATGTTCTTCGTGAAATATGCAACTTTTCACAATATATTTTGCTAAACTGCTCCCTTGCAAGTCAACATGCTCCAACAAATAGTCCAACTCTACAGATATAACCATGGGATTTCTAATATCAACAGACATGACCAGGATAAGCATAATGAGGAATCTTCAGTCCCTTGTGCTTCTGCCAGAAAAAAAGATGAATCCAGTGAAGAAAATTAAAAGTCAGATTAAATGTCTATGAGTCACACCACAGAGACCCTGTTGGACCCTGGTGAGTAAATAAACAAAAAGGGTGGAAAAAAGACTTGGCTTCTTTTTTTCCTTGGATATTTCTGAAGGCCAAATGTGTTTGAATGTGAAGGGGACAACAATAGAGCAAAACCATTTAAATGGAGCACCCTCCGAAGGTATCTGGACAATGTTGCTATAACAATATGAATACGGAATGAAGGCATGACTCTGGGGGTCAAATTCTGACTGTCAGCTCTCGTTTAAAGCGATTTCTGAAAAAAAAAAAAAGGTGAAGATCGTTTTATAACAAACTAATGGTGAGTGAAGTGCAGAACACTTTCTTGTCGGAAGGAGATCAGAATGTCAAATTAACCATAATAATTAGGAAATATTCAGCTGGACGTTGCAGACAATAATATGAACCATTACCTTTTTTCTAAATATTTTATATTTAGATTTTAATAGCCTTAAGAGTCTATGAAATTCACTATGAGATGTTGCATATTAGAATGCTGCTATAATCCTCCCAAATATCAAGATATCACACATACAAGAGTGCTTCTTTCCAGAGTATCAGCATGATTGCAAATTAGATATTTGTCTAATAGGCTTCAATTTACAAGAAGTTAATATTGCAAGTTACATTTTGGAGAAAAAAAAAAAAATTGGTTTCTCCATGGTTTTGCTAATAAAAATAGCAGAAACCAATTGCACATGGGCAAAACAGTGGTGTATGTGTGTGTGCATGGGTACACAGCGTCCTCCACTGATATTGGCACCCTTGGTTAATCTGAGCAAAGGTGGCTGTGAAAATAAATCTGCATTGTTTATCTTTTTGATATTTTATTCAAAATAATTCTCAAAATTTGAACCTGTCAATAAAGTAAAACAACTGAAAGTGGGACGAAAAGGATACACAATGCAGATTTATTTCTCCACAGGGCCCTTATATAAGGAAAAAACGTACTGTCACTTAATGTCAAATATTAATTATCTTTGTTTTTTGCACACAAAAAGTATTCTCATTGCTTCATGTAGTTATGGTTGAACAACTGATGTCACATTAACTATTTAACCAATGCTTACTACATTTCTGGGTCTAGGTCATTACTCACTATGGAGGGTCAGAAAACTCTTCAGATTTCAATAAAAATATCTTAATTTGTGTTTTGGAGATGAAGGAAGGTCTGTCAGGATTGAAAGGACATAAACGTGAGTAATTACTGACTTTTTCAGTTTTGGGTGAACTATCCCTTTAATACAGGACTAAGTGACAGAGATAAGTAGCTGGATGGTTGATCTGAGAGGCCTGTGGCTATGATGGTTGCCCTTCTATGTAAAGCTCTAAAACACATAACACTTTATATTGAATTCTGAATTGAAGCGGTACCCAGAGAAGAGAGGTCGGGATAGGTGATATATGGACCCTGTTGGTATTTGTCACAAGTCTCACACCAGCATTCTGCATTAACAGAAGCTTGAGGAGTCAGAAGCAGTCTTCTAGAAGCTGACCTGCATTTGGCTTGAAGAAAAAAAAATGCATGGAATAACAAGCAGATCCTGGAGCCCCAAAGTACAGTAGTTGTTCTGTGAATATAGCGTTTAGTTGGTTTGGGCATGTAGCCCAGGCCCTGGAATTATATTACGACTGACCTTCATAGCAGATTGAATATCTAGGTGTACAAAAGCATCTATCTGCTCAGATACAAACACTTCCACATTCACTGCAACACTGTGTCCAAAGCTTTATAATGGACTGACAGTGAGTAGTCAGAATGGACTGAATAATTTAATGCTCTCTCCAGTTACTTTTCCCCACAGTATGCAGGAACTTTCTGCAGTATGGATGAAGCAATCACACTGAAAGTCACGACTGCTGAATAATTGCTCAGCTGATCAATACTTTCAACAGTCATTTGTCCTCAATTATCTGTCCCTCAGCTTTTTGTTAAAAAACTGCTGCTCATAAACCAGTATACCAAAGATTTGTTGGCAGAGATACAGAAATTGATTGAATGAGAGCAAATAAATAGATAGTTGGCCACTGATCAATTAATCTTAAGGATCTAAGAAATGTGTGTAGCAATACATACTTCAATTATTCATTCATTCATAATAACGGGATAGTAAACTGTCCACGCAGTCCAGAATCTCAGCAGAAGTAGGTTATCCGAGTAGTAATTTACAGCTACTGTTTTTCAAATACTCTTCATTTGCATTAATAGTATTTTGGAAAACAAGTACATTTACGGCTACTTAATTAAAAATAAAGTAGTGATGCATTATAAAACCACACCATCTGATTTATCTAACGCTCACTTAAAGTTAATCTCTTAAAAAAATAATAATAATAATAAATAAATAATATCACTGTTAAATGTAATCGTTAGCAAATTTCAACATCCACTTCATACGGTTCATTATAATGTCACTTCTAAAATGATTAATTATAGTCTTTAGTGGTTTGTTTGCTGTAACATGAAAATAATTATTGGTTGTATCAGAATTTTAATATTGCCACATCTCTAGCTCAAAAGCAGAACAGTAATTGGACAACTCAGCTCACTCACTTTAATGTTAAAGGCGGCATGAACTATGAGCCACAGCATGCACATTATCTATTCCATTTTCTTATTTTTTAGCCTTCTAAAAACTCATTTTCACTGTTTGTGCTGTGGTTATGCCTCTGTAGACCCCTCTGTGTTAGTCTGAAAAAAAAGTGGCAGCTAGCAAATTTAAATGTAAATATCTGAGCCAGCATTCCCAAAAGAACTGGAAAAAACAGCAAAGAAATATTTTAATATTCCAACTCAGACTTTAAAGGTTACTTTTTGGTGTGGTGTTACAAACTGGGAATCAGTCGATATGATTGTGCCTTGTGTGGCTCTTTTCTAACTATTTGAATATCATGTTGGAGATTAACTAGATGAAAATCAATGAAAACTGCAGTCTTGCTGTCTGCCAGGTTCTGCATGCGAGCATTTGGGTGCTATATCAATGTCAGCAGCTCCAGCTTGAGTCGGGAAAATAAACTGCTTTATAAAATATACAATTTCAATTGATTCAGCTTTCAACCACAAGAATGCATTAGAGGTACATACTGTCCAGCGGAGCCCACATCAGAAAATTAAATTGAAGTTTTAAACTAAACAAATTGTAAGATGATCAAACATTACAACAAATAAATGGTATGGTACAAACAGAATAAAAAAAAAATATTGCAGACTCTGAGTCACTGATCAAATAAATTTCTGATCATGTGACTATATACAGATGGTCAGATCACGATCAATCCTCAAAATTCAAACCTGACATTAAAGTAAGACAACTGAAAGTGGGGCGAAAAGGATTTACAATGCAGATTTATTTTCACAGCCACCTTTGCTTACATTTACCAAAGGTGCCAATATTAGTGGAAGGCAGCTTAATATAGCAACAGTTGAAATTAGATCACGATGAATTGTATTTTAATCATGATCGATTTCTGCTTCCACATCCATCATCTACAATAATGCCTTGCTCTTTTGCACAATCTGACATGCACTTTAAATTGAACTGGAAATTAGGTGCTGGGCATCCGGAGAACTGGCACCAACTAAGTCTGGTTTCTCAAGGTTTTTTCTCCATTCTCTCACAGATGGGGTTTTGGTTCCTTGCCGCTGTCGTCTCTGGCTTGCATGATTGGGGACACCTAATTTCTAGCATTTATCAACGTTTTGATCACTGAGACCGTCTCTGCATTTGATAAATAAATAGTTTAGTCTTGTCATTATACATTACCATCACTCTGTTCTTCTATTTGATCATGTTCAGTGCTTTGCTACAATCTGTATTGTTAAAAGCACTATATAAATAAAAGTGATTGAATGATTGATTGATTAATACAGTATTTGCCTGCAGGTTGTTAGTTTCACTATCTACCACTGTTGTAGGGTGACCATATGTGACCATATGTGTCACATGACGCGTCCTGGCCAGGATTTATATTGCTTTGAATCAAAGCTTGCATTTCAAAAACATAAGGAATCGATGATCAGTCTGCAAATGCAAACAAATTCAAAACCTATATATTTTAGGCAGTATAGAAATCCTTGCCAGGACGCGTCTGAGAAAAATGTCATGTATTGTAACCCTATGTTTTTGTCCATCAAAAAAATAGAGTCTGCTCACATTTGCCTAAACGAGTTGTCAGCAATTCGAATCTTTTTCTGTGACGGCCACATGTCATGAAGTAACATATTTGCATAATGTCCACCCACATTCTATAGCATAGGTTTTCACATTTGCTTGCCATTCTGACACAGTTCTCACATGTGCACCTTAAAAAATATTACAATAACTGGGCTATCAAATCTTACAGTTAATGTTACCACTCTATTATTGACATATGCCACTTACTACTGGAGATGTCCTGCTCAAGTCGTGCTTGCGAAACAGTTTCTTGTCGGTGTGCCATCATCAGACTCCAGCTCAAATTGATAGAGAGGTTTGGACAGACTGATTCTTCGAACTGCTTCACACGAGTCGTTTACAAATTATTTAGAAATGGGGTAAAATGAAATCTGACCTTGCATACATGTAAACCTGTTTTAAGAGACTTCTTTTTAAGAGCAATTTTAGCAACCTTTAAAATGGCATAATAGGGGCACTTTAAGAGCACACGATTCTGATTAAATTGAGAATCATGATAGTGATTCTACCATTACTCTGTAGAAAGAAAAAACATAGAACTTAGCAAATTAACATACTCAATATGCTTCCTCAGATTTGATGGTAAACTTTTGAAGCCAGAAATTACCCTGATGAAAATTATAATTGAAGATGAAATGCATATGCATGATGTGTGAAAATAAATATCATTAATTCTAGCACCTTAAGTACATACTGTATGTTTGAGCTTAATTTACCATATTTAATGTAAAGATAAGATAAAATAAAATAGCTAAAATTAGCACTTTATTTTCTCATGAGACTGACTCAGCCACCTCTGAAATGAGATAAACAAACATTTTCCTTCTATACTGGCTTACAATAGACAAGGTAGTGCAGAACAACTCCCTCTGTGTCAGGTAAAACTCCACAGATGGTCAAAAACATCCCTGGGGAAACATTCTGAACAGTGATTACAAACAATTGATTTGTTTTTCAGAGCAAATCTGGGAACCCACGGACAGGGTTTTTTTCCCCAAGCTTACTAAATCACATTAAGCCAAAGAAGAGTTTAATAAGTGTTTAAATCAGGTGTGCAAGTGGTAAACTCATACTAAGTAGTATGTCTTTTGCCTTTAGGACCACAGTCTGACTGCAAAGTGACAAGAGATTCAATTGCATTTGGGTAGTTGCATAAACTCTTTTAGATTACTTTTTGATATTTTTTCCCCTTGTACTTCACTAGGGCTGTCCACTGACTGAAGATTCTTCTAGTCTACTAGTAGTTGACTAATGGCACATGTATATTAATAGAATTAATTATATATTTGGTCATAATGAATCTTTTATATAGCCTATTCCATCCTTAAGTGCATAAAGCTTGCTGCAAAGCCTGCAAAAGTAATGATTGTGATTTTGTTGGGAATAATAACAAAAAGATGTTTTAATTAATTATTAGTAAATAAATAATAGACTAGTAATAAATTAACTAGTGTGTGCCGGGTTAGTGTCAGCTGCAGATATGAAGTTGATGCTGACTCACCTTTTCCAATGTACAGTGAATGTGCCTTCAGAGAGAAACAGACCTTTCATGTGGATTACATGAGCTATGTTTCCATCACCCTGTTTTAATGCGCATTTTGAAGTATGACATTAGAAACGAGTGATGGAAATGCCAAATTTAAAATAAAAATCCTTTAATTCGCAAAAAAAAATAATAATTATAAGTTTACACTCACTTGAGGTGGTTTTTGAAAAAAGTAATGTAACTTTGTGCTGTGAGACCAGATAAGGATCTATGTATTTTTCACTGCATGAGAACATGAAGTGTTGTGTGGGAGCAGCATAGCCTGTCAGACACAGCAACAGTAAATTAGGAGGGTGGGCTTTTACAAATACACAAATTTAAAAGTAGACATTTCAATCTTTCTATCTACCTTTCTTCCCGTGAGAGTAAGTGTTGCCAAATGTGCAATTTTTTATGGGTGTAACTTCCAGTGTCATTCGCCCCCAGCCATTTTTATCTGTAAAAAACTGCTTGTTTTGCTGCTTGCCATTTCTGAACTTTGTGTGCCTTACCATATCATTTCATCTTAATTATGACCACACACTGATTTGCAGTGCAAACAGTTTTACCTGTTTTGAATGTTGATATTCCTCTTCTTATTTCTCTATATAAATCTTGCCCATAGGCTTACATCCACTTTGAAGAAAAATATGAATAGATATATTTCTCATGTGCGTGAGGCTTTCACGATCAGGTGGATAGGCCAGCCCAAGCCACTGGATGGCACTCCAGCGCCCAGCGGACTGTGTATTATGAATTTGGCCACTCACCCTTGTCTGCTGTCATGACCACTGATATGGCTCCACCCAGGAACCTTGTTTTGACATTTATTTAAATTTCGGTTATCTGTGTAGCAATTTGCTAGTCATTGTTTGATCTGTTCCAAGTTTCTCGTGTGTCTAGCCATCTGTGTTTCTCGTCCAGTTATCTTTGTTTTGTGTCTGACCTCTGCCTGCCTGTGGATATTCGCTTCAGCCTTGCCCTTTGGATTCTGTTTGCCCCTCGATTCTATCTTCGCCACGTTATTTGGATTATTGTATCTGCCTTTGCCTCAGATGTGTATGTTTGCTGCTGATGATTATGCATGGATAACCGATTATGATTCTGCCTGACTCCCTCTTATGTTTGTCTTAATAAATGTCTGCGCTTGAATCCGACCGTCTCTCGCCTCGTCATGACATAATGACTAGCCACACAGGATTCAGCAACATTTATCACCTGCCTCTGGTAAGAGAAAGGAGCCGGGTCTCATTAGCAGACCTCAACCGAATAGCGCAACAAGGACATGCTATCGAGGATTATGTACAGGACTTCATAGTGTTGAGTCATCACGTAAGGGAGGATGACAGCAAAGTTAAGACCAGTTTCTTAATAGGTTTGGATCTGGATTTAATGGATTCTTTGCTGGAGGAGGATCCCGATTGGACTGGATGTAATGGATTTTTTGCTGGAGGTGGATCCCGATTTGACTTTGACCGAACTCATAGACTATGTTATGTGGGTTTGTGGGTCTGACTTCACTGTGGAAGAGGTGAGAGAGGAGGATCTGTATATCAATGTCTCTTTTCAACCAGAGGAGTTGATAAAGATAAGTACACCTTTTTTCCTCTCTCACGCTGATAAACTGTGCACTTCCATTCAGAACGTTCCTAACGTAACCAGGGCAGAAGTAGCCCATGATTTAATTCCCCTGGTAATTTTCCCCTTTAAGATTTCTCGCTAATGCAGTTAAACGCGCTGTCCCCTTTAAGAGTTTGCATGAGAGTGAGAGTGCGTCAGACGGCAATGGAGAAAGCATGGATAGAAGCGTTGGGTACAAGTGAGGAAGAAATCGCTGATAACACTGTTAGTTGAATATAATCCAAGCGGTTTATGGACTCGTGGAACCGTGGTGGTTTCTGTTGTGTGGATGCAACGAGTGGAGGATTTAAATTCGTTGTCTATCTAAGTTTTGCTGCTGCACGTGAGCGATCTCAGATTGGGAAGGGGAATTAGGCCTGCGTCAACGGAGATTGAGCGTAAGCTGATTCAAAATATGTTTTGAGCACTGTAATCACGTGAAATAACATAGTATATTGCATGTATAGAATGAATATGCATTAATTGTAGTGTTTCATGCTGTTAAGAGGGGAGATTCAGGTAGCATAGCACCTCCCAGTTGTTGCACACATTTTATGCCCGGAAACAATTGGATGGTGAGGATTTCCGTGATTATTCACATGCATTGTCATTGATGCTGAATGCTGCTTTGCAGCAGTCACCACATTGTGTTCCAAATGTGCAGCTGGCATTGAGAGACCAATTTATTAAAGGGGTGAGGGATTTAGCACTCCAGAGGGAACTGAGCAAAGTAGTCAGAGAGCGACCTCATTCTACATTATTTGAAGTTTGGGAGTCAGGTAGTAAACTTGTCCCAAGAAGGTGTGTGGTTGCCACCCAAGGTGAAACTGGGAATACTTGCCCAGGGTCGTCGTGTTGAGAGTAGCCACTGCAAAGTGCGATACCATCAAATCTCAGCAGAACTTGAGGAGGTTCCGGTTTGAGCGAACGCTGGCGTGTCTGACTGCCGCTGCTCTCTGGTTTATGTTTTTGTTAACTTTATAGTTTATTTGTTTCCCGTGTT
>JAUMHQ010000089.1:5932757-5960127 GCA_032361165.1 Enteromius paludinosus | reverse complement strand
GCATTCAGAGACCAGTTGATCAAATCCATAATCCTTTTGTTTCAAGATCAAGGCAAAGAGAGTCTCTGAGCGTATTCTCAAGACCCTGTCTGTGATCCCGATCCTGAGTGGCCGGATCTGCCAGACCCTCTCTGTGCACCTCCGCCCTGGAGACCTTTAGAACTGTCTGATCGGCTCAGGAGAGCATTTTCACTGCCTGGTGGACCCAGATGGACTTCGCCACCGTCTGCCCCGCCCTGGAGGACGTCTCACTCCACATGTTCCGCCCAGGTGGACTTCTGCCCCTCCCTGGAGGTTGTTCCTGCCGGCTCCTAAGTCTGGGGCGTCTGGAAGCCACCCTTTGAGGGGGGGGGGCTATGTAACGTTCAGCTGGACGTGCCAGCATAGCTCTGTTTGGCACTCCAGCTTTCTATGCTCTCTGTGTGTTTTGTGTCTGTTTTCATTTCTGGACTTTAAATTTATTCCAGTTTGCCAATCCAACATTTCAGACTTTCATTTAAGTTTTAAGGTCATTTTTCAATGCTTTATATAAAATATATTGAAAGTACATTGACTGATAACTAATGTGGTACTGGAATTCAGTATCATGCATTCTTAATTCTGTTCATTTTTAGAAATACTCATTCATATTTGATCAATATTAGATTAGAGGACTAGGACTCCTATATAAAATCCATTGTGCTGCAGTTCCAATAACCTGAGGTCTAAACCTCTGATCTTATTATTTTATATTTCATAGTTTCTCCTATGTCTCCAAACCTGCTTTTCTTTCTCGTGGAAACCAAAGGGGGATGCCAAAGTGGAGACTGGATGTTCAGTAATCCCATCTCAGCAGATTATGATCGAGAGCAACCTATATAGACAAAATGAAATTCTTCAGCTGAGGCACAGAGGCTTCCAGGGTGGAAAAAAAAAGCCGCCAAATAGAAGAGAGAATAAAGAACAGGGCAGCTTGCCATGTCAGGAGCAGTCAAACACGGAGTGCTGGCAGCAAGGCTTTTTGTGCGTGAAGTGTCTGTGAAGCATCAGGGGGTGAATCTGGCAGTGGGAGGTTGAACTTTGAGCAGATGATCTGCTTGTAGGGTGTGAGTGTCCAACTTAGAACTGCCCTCTAATCACCTTGCAGATTGCTCACTTTATGTTAGAAAGTGAGCTCATAGGTATCCTATCGTTATATATGTGTTGTAGACTCTTTAGATCGATTTAAAAAAATAGATCCATTCACATCAAGAACGATAACTTCAGTGATAAAAAATTTAGCATGCACAACGACTCACAAAACCATTATTTATTAACCGCACATGCTTCACATTCCCAAGTTCTTTAAAACAGAATAGATTCTGAGTGGCTGTCATTATTTTTATCGTTCGTGCTGTTAACGTTATAGTTATTTTGTGGATTCTCCCAGCAAACACTAAATGTTTCCCATAACGCTTCTGTTTTGGTATTTTTCATTGTTTTCCATTGGATTTGCTTTCATTAACAAAAGCCAAGGAAGAGTTTTTCTAGGAACCTAAAAAAAGTAGCTGAGCTGCTATTATCTTTATATATATGTATATATATATGGATTTTTTTCACACAAAACACATCAATTTACTTTAGAAGGCCTTTATTAACCCCCCAGAGCCGTGTGGAGTGCCTATTATGATGAATTTATGCACTTTTATTGGACTTTTATTGGACTTCTATTGGACTGTTGAATATTGCTGTCATTATAAAGCTTGGAAGACCCAGGACATTTTTTAATATAACTCTAATTAGATTCATCTAAAGGAAGAGGAAATTTTATTCGATGGCTTGAGGGCAAGCGAATCATACAATAGGGTAATTATTATTTTTTTATATATATCTGTAACTATCCCTTTAAGGCCCATTTACATTAAGAAATATAATGAAATATAACTAGTGCGCTGCAGTTATTGTTGTCTGCCACTTTAATTGCTCAAACACCGTAAATCAGGATGAGCTGTCAATGAAAAAAATTCTGAAAATGATTCCAGTGATATTGTTCCTCTGTGTGTTGTTATCGGTACAGATGTGGACTCTCCCAGAAAACGCAGAACATTTCACTAACGTTCTCAGTTGGTTACTGTTAGGCTGTGTTTTGCTTTATTTGTTGCATCTTTTTTTGTATAGGCACAAGCTAAGCTTCCCAGAACAGAGTTCCCTAGAATGTTCCCTAATGGCTGTTTTTAGGTTTTATTTTTATAAGCAAAAAATAATATTCCCAGAACATTCTGGGAACCAAAAATTGCTGGGCTGCAATTTTTACATCTAAGCCCATTCACACCAAGAGCGGTAAATATAAAAGTAATCAACTATATTATCATCCACATCAATGCACTGTAATGTTCTTCTTATTGTAAGTGCACTGCAGGGTTGTCTCCTGTTGCTTTAAATGCTCTAGCTCTTTAAAAGCAAGATAGATATTATTGGCTGTCAATGAAAGTCCAGCATGCTGTGTTATCATTATAGTTGTGTAGTGGGACAAATAAATAAATAACTATATTCTTGCCATAATAGCTATCCTTCTTGGTGTTCAACCCGAGGGAACATTTTGGTTCTCCGCAGCAGAGGCAGGTAAACAAAGTCAGAATTCAACCTAATTATGGCTTGAAGTCATTATGTCAGCATTGTAATTAGAAAGGAGGGAGGGTGAAAGATTGGTCAATTTCATGTCTCTTAGATTAAAGATGGGGGTGACGACGAAGATGACAGGAAGCAGATAACACAATTAGCTGAGCTGCTACTTAAAGGTGGGGAGAGAATTGCCTGTAGCCTTAACAACATAGACCATAATTAATTATACCTAAAAGGAATTTAACTACCAAATGCTTTTTAAAGACATTCTTATTGCTCTCTCTAACTAAATGCTCAGCAAAGTAGGTGCTTTTAGGAGGGATAAGCATTTAGTCATATGATAAATCAGACTGCAGACTTCTTAATAGTGTACAGGGGAGGGGTTTTAGCCCTACAATGAAGCAGAGAGCTTTACTGACACCAAGTGGCCAACACACAGATGTCCATCCCTTCGTAACCCTCACCCAACTGCTTTAGTCAGTCTCACCCTGTAACTGTTCAAGTAACAGTGGAGTTTATCAACAGAGATGCTGTACTTCAGATCAGTTCACAGTAGTGTGGTGTAGCAATGCTGTACTCTTTGAGCAAAAGCATTTGGTATCTTGGAATTAAACTGATCTAGATCGTTTAAAGTAACCAAGCTTGTATATTAAGACAGCTGAGTTGCTTTTTTTAGATAGTGAACATTTCTATCTTTAATAATCTTGCAGAAATGCTGTTGAGGGATTTTTGTGACGTGTTGTTCTCCTTAGTGTTTGGCGCCCCCTGCTGGATTGTTACCAGATTTATATAAATACCTTATTATAATCTATTAAATAATTATGGTCTGATTAATAGACATTCTGTGTGATTTAAAACATCCTATGTATGATTTGTAAAGTGTTATGCACGCCTACATTTAAAAATAGCATAAACACTTTTAAGTTGAGTAGAAGTTATGAGAATGATAGCGTTGTTCGCACATATTAGAGAGAAGGCATAAAAGGCAAATTATTAGGCTGTGTAAAAGTCAAGCAATGCAAGGCCTATAGTCAGCCTTATTCGATGACTGCAGTCCCAAACATTTTGTAACCCGCGAAGGTGTCATTGTACAAACTTGGTTTTAATATTTCAATCACCACATTATGCACCATATGTCAGCTGCATGCTTATAGAAAGACCAGCTTGAAAAGTTCCGCTGGAAATGACAATTACTGAGGAAGTCCTTCGTCAATCGACTGAGTAGAACTGTCTAAATCAGCGCATGCGCAATTCATCCTCAGCCTGCCTCCGTAAGGGTGTCGATTCTCAAGCTGGAACATTGGAGGAAAAAAGATACTGTATTTTACCCACAAAACAGCCAAAAAACTAACGGATGTGCTTCAGAAAACGAAACGGCTATCGCCCTCCAGATCATTTTAATGCCAAGATTGTAAGTATTGTCAACCTTAGCGTTTTTCAACAGCGTAAACGTTGAGTTTGCCAGTGGATGGTGGGTTCTTTCCCGTTTTTTCCCCCGAAGAAAGGGTCGCCCTCCGTGAATCCCAATCTTCTGTTTTTGCTTTAGTTTTTTGTGCGGTCTAATGAGCAGGAACTTACTTCTATGGCTTGGTGAGAACGAAGCTTTCCTAGAAACGGAGAGCTTGAATGTCTTCCGAGATACACCACAGCGCGTATTCACAGTCGAGGAGGGAATACCGTTTACCCTCGCCTCTCTGTTACAGCTCGTTTCGCTTCGTCGGGATGGGATAGATATGTGTTTTAAAAGCTTAACTGAGTTGTCATCTGCTTTGAGATGTATTTTGTGAGCCTCGTGCATCAGTCGTGCTCTGGGAGTGATGTGTTTTCAGTGTTACAGTTATTACAGGAAGACCGGTGTGATTGTGTGTGTGTGTGTCACGGGCATTACGGGTTTGATTTTTCATATGTAATAAAACATTTGCATAGCACATTCCGGTTTCACCTCAGTCGATGTTTTAAATCGCTATCTGTTAACTGCTTTACAGATAGCGGTTTAAAACATCCACTGGGCTGATTAGTTTGGGATTGGGGCATTTCGGTGCAACGGTGAGTGAAAGCTAATTCACGGATTATAGCGTTGAATGAGGAGGATATTTTCAGATAAAACATCTAGGAAGGTTATCCTCTGTCAGTGCCTTAGACTTATGCATTCTATACATTTACCGCGTATTTTAAGAAAGCAAGTAGAATAAAAATTTGCGCGCGTGTTTTCGTCTCGAAAGATGTTCTTCTGTCCCTTTAGCTGACTGTGTAGTAAAGCGCGTTCGCGAGGCGCGCGCGGGACCTTCGGGTGAATGAATTGCGCGTGCGCGTGTGCTCGCCGCCGCGGTGTCGCGTGGCGGCGCTTTGAACGCGTTCGCGCGTGTCGCTGCGGAACCGGAGGGGAGACACAGCGCGCGTGCGGCACTGACGTCAGAGCGAGAAATCCCGAGGTTAAGAGATATTTATGTCCAACTGATGGCTTTTCTCCGGAGAAGCGATGCCTGGGTTTTTTGTTGGCCGCGTCATAGGCATAGTGGACGCATGTAGCCTTCTTAGTTTGTGGTGACAACAACAAGGTTTATATTTAGCCAAAAGAATGACATGTTTTGAAACACCAAGTAAGCTTCCACGTGGGCATGCCAGTCAAACTCCGCTGCTTTGATATCTGCAGCGTCTCAGGACTCAGATTTAGCAAACTTACTTCATTTGTTCCACAAAGCCATGCTCTTAAATTCACAGAGAAAATCGCGTTTGCATTGTCTTTCTTGAAGTGGTGCATGTGAAATTAATTCACCAGTTCATTATCTCTAAAAATATAAGCAGAGATATGACCAGCACCTATGCTTTTCTGAGAAAAGCCTGGCCTGTACACAAATAAAGCCTTGAAAAGTGGCTGAACTACATTTATGTCAGCAACTGAGACCTAGAGGATTTTAGTACTAGTTGTACTTTCTGAAATAACTTATGAAGCTAGATAAATTGTAAGTAGACTTTAGTTAAGTCACACTCATGAACCACTATGCTACTTTCTAGACAGTATTGGAGGGCAGGCCATTCTCATTCTAGACAGCAATTGATTGGACAAAAATCTGTGTAGTGCAGGATGAGTCATCATCACCCCACACACACACACACACACATTGCACAGTGTGATATATTTCATGCAATTATGTACTTACGTGATCTTTAAATCCAGAGAAATTCCAATTTTATGTGGCTCGTCCTGGTCATTGTCACTTATTAATGATATCAAATATTCTCTTTCCTCAGTTTCTGCTTAGAAACTATCGCAACAAATGCTTCTGTACAAGCCCAGTCTAACAGTACTTCACACATATTTTACGAGGTGCCTAATCCGGACAAATTCGTACAACCTCACTCGTATGAATTCATACAATTTTGGGTTAATCGTACATATCTGGTGAGTCGCCAGTTAATATGAATTTGTACGAACACACCTACACCTAACCCCACCCCTAAACCTACCCCCTTACTGGTACAAATAAATTGTACGAGTGAGGTCATATGCATTTTTACGAATTAGCATGAATTTGGCACCTCGTACGAATTGGTCGTACGAGACTGTTACCGGTACAGTTAAACTAAATCCATTATGGCTATCACAAATCAAGTGTTGACTGCAGCATTAAATTTCGATCTGCTCAATGTTCCACCCTTATTTTTTTAACATGGTTTTTCATGGTTTTTTAACATGAATGCAACCCTAAAAAAATATATAATATTGTGCCTTTTAAATGCAAAAACTATTTTTGAATCTATGGAAGCCTCTTTCTGCCACCGAATAAAAACTAAAAAAGGTGACTTATTTTCTCAGAATTGCGAGTAATAAAATTGGACTTTCTAACTCGCAACTGCAAGTTTACACCTCACTATTCGGTGAAAAAAGTCAGAATTGTGAGTTTGTATCATGCAATTCTGAGAAAAAAAAGTATTATTTTTTATTTAGTTGCGGAAATGGGCTTCCATACAACATTCAGTCAACAACCTTTTACACTTAGATTTATTTCTAAATAGAATGGAAAATATCTGTTGCTACTTCAATTTTACTTGAATATGTTAATAATTTTTTCATGAGTTAGACAACTCTGGTCGTGTTGTATGTTTGGTTTTGCATGCAACCGAAGAACAAAAAAGAAAAAGGTATTCTTAACATTATTTTATGGTTCATTGTATTTTATTTAATCGAGTTCAATTCAGACTGAAATGCTGGACAAAAATGCTGGAAACACTGTGCTAGTTAATTTATTTTTTAACAACCTGTAAAAATGTCAACCTATATCAATATTTATCGAATGAAAGCCACCATACGTCAGCACTTTTCTTTTTCATTGGGTGCTTCCAACTCGTTCATTTACAAGGATGTGTAATGCAGACAGGAAGTCAAGCTCTCAGATGTTTTCTGTTTACTATTTACTCACAAGTCATGAGTATTTTGATATTGAGTTTATATCTGTATTGAAAATAGAGATCCAATTAAAGCTAGATGTGTTCACTTTAACCAAATTTTACATTTACTGACTTCTAAAGACATACAATTAATGGTCTAAAAATGTGCATTTGTTTTGCATATCTTTTGCAAACAAAATACGAGTTTCAGTAAAGTATGCAGAGATAGATATCTTTAACCACATCCTATTGCAAGAAAAAGAAAAAAAGCTCATTCTGTCTGCTGTATAGGCATTATTCAACAGCAGTTCCTGAATGAACAAAACCAGAGAAAATAGAAAAGCAATGTGACCAGTCACTGGAGCAGAATCCTGAATAAATGATTCCCTTATTCTGGGCCTTCAGGATTGTGCAGGGTTCACAAGGGGCCGGTCGTCCTCTCTGAAGCCCTAATTCAATCAGAACAGTGCATGGCAAAAGCAGCTCCTTTTAAAACAAAAGTAAGTCGCCACAGCAAGTTGCAACCGTGTCAGTTTTACATTATATAAAAGAAGCTGAAGCTAAACTGCTGTTATTTTAGCTTTTGTGAGTTCTTGTTGCTAATAGTTTGTTTCTTGATTAGAGATCTTAAACTGTTATTAATTTGAAGAGTTTATTTGCAAAAACAATGTTCTAATTTCATGTTTTTTTAAAATTACTTTATCATGATATTGTTTTATTTTGTTAGTGTTTTTTATTTTTAGTTCGGTTTGATTGACATTAATTGGATTGCACACTCGCATTTATTATTATTATTATTATTATTATCTGTTTTTGCAAATTAATGCTTAACGATTAGGAAACTTTTCATTGGAATGAAAATTTGTGCAGTTCAGTCATGACCGTAACGAATACTAACAAGATTAAAAATGAGTCAAAATGTCTTTATATTATCTGGCTAAGTGTAAAATCAAACATACAGGCCTACCAGTGTTGTTGATTCATCAATAAATGACTACAATAAATCTTGTAGTTTCAAGTTTGGCACACATCACCATCGTTTTTAATTCTATTTTTGGCTTCTATAGAGCAGTGTTTCCCAATCCTGTTCCTGGAGGCACACCAACAGTGCACATTTTGGATGTTTTCCTTATCTGACCAATATATTTCTGGTCGTGGAGTCTCTACTAATGAGCTGACGAGTTGATTCAGGTGTGTTTGATTAGGAAAAGTTGAAAAATGTGTAGTGTTGGTGTGCCTTGAGGAACAGGGTTAGGAAACACTGCTATAGAGAGACAGTCAGATGTAGGTTGTTTAAATGTTAACTTCTTATAGCAAAAGCATTTTTACTAGTTCACACTTCCTCATTAATATTCAAAATAAAAGAGCTGTCCGGGGAGAGGGCCTGGAAATTTGTTTATATCTAAACATCATTTATTGGTATTTTTGACAAGCTTTGTGTGTAAAACTGTTACAAAGGGCAGGATTAGGTTGTTAAATAGTCAGAACAAGGGACAAACGCTGTCCAGGAATAACCAAGATTGTTTTTCATGATGCTGCTTGTTTCATGATGAAATGCAATGCCGCTATCATACCCTTGCTAAACCAAGCCTCGACATGAATGTCTTGCTTGTCAAAATAATTCTGAGAAGCATTGTATTCACATTATATTCTGAAGTAAAACTTGTCCGCCTATGCGATTACATTACAGCAAATGTTGCGATTTATATTAAATAAACAAATGCATTCGTAAACGTAAAAAGACATTCATTCTTGCGTTCACACCAACACCAGATGCGAATTAAGCATTAAGCGCGAGTGATTTATATGTTAAGTCCATGCAAAGACGCAATTAGACATCCTGCAGCGCGATTCGCGCGAATGGTTTTACACTGCACGCATAAGCAGTGCGGAAGTGGCGGGTATGCAGAGCAGAAGCAGCGCCAGCTGATTGTGCTTTCATACTGGCAGCTTGTCCTGCAGCAGGCTATAGACAAGCATCTTTCTGTCGTATTTTCCAGCGTTCTTCTCTAAACACTGTGTGCCATGTGCTTTGATTTCTGTCATTTCTCTGCACCTGCTACGCGCTTCTGTGCCGCTCGACATGTTCAAGCGTCCAACTACACGTGAATAGCGAGATATATTGGCCCAAGTCACCTCAGGTGTGAACGCACTTTTAGCAAAGAGGGATTTGAGAAAGAGATCCCAAAAGAAACATACGAAGTATGCGTTACATCCTGCTAAAATGTTTTGGGACAACAAGTACAAATATAAAAATGGGTATTTGTTTTATTTATCTGTCTTTTTAATTTTATTTTAAAGGTAATTGAATGTAATTTAATTCAGTAATGTAAAGATGTTATTTAATTTTGTACAATTTATTTTTAATTAGTTGTTGCCAGATTGCACTGTATACTGTATCTCAGTTGAGAAATACAGATTTCAGCATTATTAGTAATCTGTGTGTGCATTTTCCTTGATAACAAGCAAGTGGAGTCAAACCACTGATATATCGTATTGCAATCGCAAATCGCAATTTTGACCTTAATAATCGCAATGTGACGTTTTTCCCAAATCGTGCAGCCCTAATAAATAAAATGTTGTTGGTTCAATTTGCAGAGAAAGCCAAAAGAACATCTGTGAAACAAACATTTAAATAGGCCTGGTTTAACAGAATCAGGGGATGAATTAGGACCCATCCCTGATAAAGGCAAGCATCATGTAGTTTTATTGATGTTTTTTTTAAGAAATATGATCATGTTTGATTGAATTGTGAGGCTGTTGCAACAAACGCATCTCATTATATTCCCGTAATCAAATGTATGGTGTAACAAAACATTTATTTTGCATTTAGTGTTGTTTATATCGTTGCTGTCCATAACCCTGTCAGAACAGAACTCCGTTTGGGTCACGAAACCAAAGAATTCATGTGTACACATAAACAACTTGTGTGAACAAGAGTTTATTGCGCCATTGTTGTTTTGTGGGTTGATGGGAAAGGCTGGAGTGCAAGTCCCCAACAGATTAGCGTGGTGTCGCTGTAAGAAAAACAGATCTTAAGAAGGAACCATTAGTCGCTTGTGTCATTCTGGAGCCATCTCTCTTTCTCTCTTTCATCACTCTACTCTTTCCTCATCTTGTCTTCTCTCTCTTTCACAATCCTCATTTTTTTCACTCTTCTCTGTCTGTCACTTTCCTCTCCTGTTTCTATTTCCTTCTTTACACTAAATGCACTGTGTTATTTACTTTCGCATTCTGTATTCCAACACATCACGTTTTGCAACATTATTTACTCACCCATCTAGTGTCTTTCTAAAGCAGTAAGACTTCATACTGGTCACTATGTTCCAAGCCTTCTGGAGTCATTGCTAGCCTAAAATTCCACTCTGTTCTTCTGTTCAAATCCTCTGAGTCAGATTAATTCAATGAATCGGTGATTGTTTGAAAAATCTATTTGAATTATTAATATATGATTTGGACCGATTCTGTTAAAGTATTCAGCTGACTTGGTTATTCAGTTGCTGGAAAATGAACAGCTGGCCGACGGGAAGATTATAATTTTTATTACGTCAATTAATGATTTAGGCTATTCCTTTTACAATTCTATGTCTTCATGCAATGAGTTGAGTACCCTAAAACAACTTTTGATTTAAAGAAAAAAAAAGAACAATCTGTTATTCATTACTCACTTCTCTGACTTGAGCGGTGATCTGTAAACCCTCGCTTCGAGTTGTCCACCGTATCTATTTTAAGCATTTTATAAAATAACATCATGGAATATTCAATTCACGCTTGGTGGCCTTCTGTGTCCAAAACTGGTCAAAACATTGTGGGACAAGGTTTGCAAACTGCAGCTGTCATTGTAAAACAGAGAGCAACTCTGTTAGTTTGTCCGAGGGAGCAACAGTAACTCAGGGGGGCGGGGCTTACCGATAAGTAAATAGGGAGAAATTGAGTGAATTATCGCTAAAGGTGCGTCTTTTGTTATTTTTGAAACTTAAAAGCTTCATTCTCCATTATATATGTACACGCATGGAAAAGAGCAACAACACAGTCTTCAGAATATCTTGTTTATGTTTATTAAGTACAGGTTTGTATTTGGAGCCGCACAAATAATGAGAGCGTATTAATTTAGGGCCAAAGATAAAATTGAATAAAAGACTACTCTCCTACTTTAAGCGCTCATGTTTTTGCCTTCCGTCTCTACTTTTTCTTACGCATGTCCTTGCCAATGTCCGCTTTTCTTCCCCAGTCTTCTGTTGACCGTTTCCTCTTTTCATGTGTAGCTCCCCTTCCTCCTCTCTCCTTCACAGTGTCAAAAGGGAAGTAGGAGATTTTGGCCATAGCAGACTCAGCACTGCCTTTAGTTCCCTACGTAGTCACAAACCCCTCACCAGAAGATCTAGTAGAGCTTAGTTGAGAGTCCACAGATATTTATCTACCCCACAAAACCTGCAGCCATGTAAGTATCAGTCTGATCTAAAGGTTTATTGTTTAAGCAAAAGTATTAAGGGAAGTAAGTTTATAGAAGTGGTTGTAGAAGTACTATTGCTTGCATTTGTATTAATATGAATGTTAATTAAGTATCATAAACATTAATAAAAGTACAATGTTCAGTCATATTTAAGACCATATGCCAGTTGCTCATTGGGTCATGGACTGATTGACCTTTTAGCTCATATCTGTGTGTATCTGTCAGCTGTCTGAACATCTGGGGCTGATTTTAGCATGATTTGTAGGTGATTCTTGGCAGATCTTTATTTCACATTTTAGATGAGTTTAGACAAGCGATGCATGGTGATTTGGTAACGCTTGTTATTGGTTAAGTTCTCAAAATGAGTTAGTTGTACTAGACTTGGTTGTTTAGCAGAGTCGATTCGATTTCATGTCATTTGTACTCTATTGTTTGTACAGTTGGGATCAGGGAATGAGGTGCCATGTTTGATTCGATGTGAATGGAAAGGAGGCTAATGCGTGCTTTGATGTAAATAGACCAGCCAGCAAAACATTGGGAGTGAAAATCAGATGTGACCTATGACACAAGATACAACCTAATGAATAGACTGTACTACATTCCGAGCATTCCCATGGTCCTGGAAATGGAAAAGGTCCAGGAAATGTAATTGTCAGGCCTGGAAAAGTCATTTAAAAAAAAAAAAAAAAAGAAAAAATATATATATATATATATATGTAGCCTGTAGTTCCCACAGAAATAGTAAGCAGCACAATTGTTTCATACATTGATATTAAGAAGAAATGTTCGTATTATTAATGATTTGTGAAGGATGATTTGAGACTGAAGAGTGGAGTAATGATGCTGAAAATTCAGCTTTGCAACACAGAAATAAATGTCATTTTAAAACATACTTGAACAATATTTCAAATTAGAATAATAATTAACAATAGTACCGTTTAGCTTTTTTAATAATTTAATCCTTGGAGAGCATAAGAGCTTTCAAAAGCATCTAAAAATCTTACCAACCCTAAACTTTTGAGCAGTAGTGTAAATGAGGAGGAGGGGTTTGGACCAATGAGGGGCAAGTCTAACCTTGTTGCATCATTGCTTCATATTTGGTTAGGACGCAGTGTGAAATATTTTTATGTTTGAGTTTTTTGTGAGGTGATTTTTCCAGGATTTATGCACTTATATTCTGTCCAGGTTGTTGGATTTATTTTGTTGAGTTTTGTTTTTATTCTCCGCCTTAACAATTATTAAAAACCCTAACATTTCCCAACCTGCTACCATATGCTCATTTTAATAGATGATTAAACTTAACATGCTTGTCTGAATTAGCCTAATTCATAAAACACAAAGTCATAGATTTAACTGTGAGCATTTGCTTGATGTGACTAATATAAAATCTGTTTCTCTTTTTCTCCCTCACCGTTCTCTCTCCTTATTTGTGTGTCTGTGTGTGTCTTACTGTTGCCCTGTTCATGTGTTCCTGTGCTTTCCGGCCTGTGCTCTATGTGTTTGTGTGTGAAGGAGAGGTCCGCGGCCTGCGGGGGGATGACATGCATGTGTCCAGGCATTTAACATCATTGAGGATTTTAAGACTAGTAGGCTGCCCTCCGCCAAGCCATGATGGACATTCTGGTAACTGGCCTTTTTCTTTCATTGCTGTTTGTGTTTGCTGTGTTTTTTTGCGGTGGGTTAGTGGTTTGAAGATTGTTTTGATGTGCTTTGTCCATTTTAGCTATGCTGTGATTTCCTGATAATGTATTCAAGTGCACGTAGACTTGCGCTCTTTAAAAATGAGGTCGCAGTGATGCCGCAAAAGAATCGTTTGGCTTCCCCAGAGAAAATTTCAGTGAACATTTCTTAAAAGAACCATATTTGCATACATTTTGTATCATCTAAGGAACCCTTTTCCACTATAAAGAACATTTTGTGAAATGGAAATGTTCCATGGAAGCATAGATACCAATAAAGAACCTGTACTATTACAGTGGAATTGGAAATTCTCATTTTGCTCATGTTGTTTCAAACCTGTATGAACTACTTTCTGTGAAACTTGGACAAAATATGAAGAGTTCATTTGCAAAAAACGAGAACTTTTATTGTGTTTTCCAAGTAAATTCCTACTAAACCACAGTTGGGTTGTTTTGATTAAAAATAACTTAAACATATACAGGTAATTCACAAATTTAAAGTTCAATGAAAGTAAAAGTAAAAGCAGATAACTCCACATTTCATGTTTTAGAGAGAGAAAAAATACAATAACTTTTGCAGAAGAAAGAAATTCATACAAGGTAACAACAACCTGAGGGAGACTAAATGGTTTTTGTGTGAACTATTCCTTTAAATGTTTTGGATATTTTATTAAAGCTACCAATAGGGTTGAAGCACTTCCAGTTGAGTCTTCTTCCCTTCATAGCTCTATTCCAGAGGTTTTCCCTCCAAAATCATGGCAGAAAATGTGAAACATGTCTGCGGGCTCCATCTGCTCCTGGTTAAACCCATATATCAGCAATCCTCCTGATGTTTAGCCTTATTTGTGTTTTCTTTTCTTCACTGACAATGCTTTTGGTGCTAATTCTTGAAAAATGTACTTGAGTATTCTGCTAATTGCTTGAGTTGTTTGCAGTATTCCCCTCACCTCTCAGCTCCTATATTCTCCTATCCTCACATCCCATCTAGTCTCTTCTGCTTTATTTATCCTCTCCTTATTAATCTTCTTTTTCTTCTTGCCTCCTTTCCTTTGCTATTCCACACACCTCCCATAAACGTATTCCAAGTGAGCCTAAATTAAGCTATTTATAATTACTACATCCCTAAAGGCATATTTTTTTATCTTAATTTAAGCTCTAGAAAGTAATAATCACATTTGAAACATTTAATTCCTGTCATTTTCTAAAATGTGTTACTCCTCAAAATCACACACATGCTTTCTTTGCTAGTCTTGTTCTGTTAATGCTTCCTGAACAGCAGAGATGGGTGGAGCACAGGAGATCCAGAGATCTTCATCAAGAGGTGAAGGCTGCTGGAAAGCTGAGACAGCATGAGAGACAGAAAGGAGAAGTCAGCAGAGGGAGGGAGTGATAAGTCACATGATTCATGGCCAGTCTGCTATGGCATCTGGATAAAGTTAGAGGAAAGCAAGATTTAGATCTAAAAACAGACAAGCAGACAGACATTCATTCTATTTGTGTGTGTGTGTGTGTGTGTGTGTAAGGGAGTTTTCCTCTTGTCTTTAACAACACAGAGCAGCTTACTCATATCTCCAACAGTTTATTTAGTAGCACATCCTTCTGCAAAGCTCCTCCCCGCTCCATAGACTAAAGTTTGACTCATATATTTATATATTAGGCCGAACATCAGTGCACATTCTCTCTCTCCCTCCCCCTCTGCTGAGTTAAGTTTCTTGCCCTCAGGAGATCACAGAGTTTCTCACGCTTGATGCCAGGTTGGGGGTGCTCTGTGCTCTCAAGCCTGTTGGTTTTGATACTTCTTTTAGAAAACAAGTGGCTATGTCTTTTTTTAAAAGGAATGGAGGTGCTGTAGCCCAGTGGATCTGGGCTTCTTTCCAAAAAGCTCCAGGTTTCCAGTCCTACAAGGATTGATTCTCCTGTTGGTGTGCTGTAGTGATCATGCATGAACATTGTAGGCTATGTTTAGAACAGAATGCTAGCAGTATACACTGTATACTGAGACGTTTTCTCAGTAGAATCATGCGGTCAAGGTTTAGCTAGTTAGCATGACCCTGTTAGCCCCTGCAGCTAGATGCCATTGTTGTGAACAAATGATTCCAACATACCTCCTCCAGCATATTTTATTTTTGACAAATGCTGGATTAGTATGTAAATATGGCCATTGATGACTCTTAATTATTAAATATAATGTTAAATAAAGCTATAGATTGTAACATGAATTATTTCTTATTTTAAGGTGAAGGCAGTGAAATCCCACTGGAGAAATGTGGTCTTAATGGGAATCTGTGATCTGGAAATTCTCATGAAGGATGCAAAATAATTTCCCAGACGAATCAGTGTAATTTTGGGCAGTGGACATTCTTCGCCTGCAAAAAATTCACTAATGTGATCACTCCTTTATGCTTCTTTTTACGCAGTAGTATATTATTTTAATGCCATGTGAAAATGCTTTGGTGCAGTCACATTCGTGAATTTCACTGGTTGAAAACATTTCTTTCAAGCCAAATTTTTTATGGTCAGCATCGCAAATTTGTGTGACCATTTTTCTTCTGCACCGTAAGCTCCAGTCATCAAGTCAAATTACTTGTGTGTAAACATGTTGCAAAATATACATAAGGGAAATCTTAGTTCCTCATGCGAAATTCTAAATCGTAAGGGTTCCTATTGAAATTACTGGATTTCTAACAGCAGAACTTGCAGAACAACAGTAAATGTGACTGCACGTTTACATCTTGGCACTCAATATGGAGATGTTGCTAATTTCAAATAATTGTTCATTCATTGTCACTTGTTTCATTTCTGTTTTACTACAAATGAAAAATCATTGTGAGATACAAAGTAGCATGCAGTTTGCTCTGTTGTCTACTGTGCAATCTGACATGTAGTGTGGGTATTCAATTCAGAAAAATCACATTTTGCAAGTTCACACCAGGCAAATGTAATTATTTACATACATAGTAAATGAACAGATGTGTATAAAGGCGAATTTGTTTGTCGCACACACACTGTTTTTGTCTCAATCGTGTCTTTTGCACTAGTGGAACATTTTTTGCTTGTACAGGAAATTCACAATTTAAAAATGTCCTGGCTCTATCAAGCATTATAATGAAGGGAGTTGAGATTTTGAAGTCCAATGAAGTGCGTACATCTATTAGGGCTGGGAGATATGGCTGAAAACTGTATCACGATATCAGTGTTTCATATCGGTGGATATCGAAAATTATTGATATTTTTATGACTCATTTAAAAAGTGAAAAATATATTACATTTAAACATTTTTATTTTAAACTTAACCTTTCTCTGATAATAATCCCCTCAGTTATTACGACAGAAATGTCAACAACCATGGAAAACTCAAATAATTAAAAAATGTAAACATAATGCCACTGCCTCCGTTATATCTTTGTACTATTTAGATTCTTTGTCACAAGGCACTGATGCAGAGTACCTCTCCATGGTGGTCTTCAGCTTATGAAGAGGAATCCAGCAGACAACGATATGGTGCAACCAAACATGACACTGTTACATGATTGGCTGTTAGCGTATCACTCCCTACGTTGATAGGTTACCAGAGAGCGAGTACCTTTGTTAATGCAACCAAACTAGCTTCGCAACCTCTGTTTTCTTCCGACGAAGAATAAAAAATATCGAACGTTTTATCGAGCACATTTTTAATTGATATCGATCACATGCCTATCCGGATACATATCATTATCATTTTATCGCCCAGCCCTAACATCTATCATAAAAAAGTTCTCCACACAGCTACGAGAGGTGGATAAAGGCCTTCTAAAGCAAATTGATGTGCTTGTGTGGGAAAAATATGAATATTTCACATTTTATAAACTGTATTCTCTGCTAACTGTTGTACATATGTTTATGAGAGAGTGGTTTATGAGGTGTAGCATGAGCTTGGATGAGAAGTAAAGCTAGAGATTATGGTTTATAAAGATTTAATAAGGATATTTCTCTCAACCAAATGCATCAGTTCACTCCAGAAGGCTTTTAGTAACCCTCGGGAGCTGTGTGGAGTGCTTTTTACGATGGATGGATGCACTCTATTGGACTTCAAACACCCATTCACTGCCACTATAATGCTTGGACGAGCCAGGACATGTTTAATATAACCTAGATTGAAAAAAGAAAGTCATAGGGGGAGTAATTTTCATTTTCGGGTGATTTGTACCTTTAATGTTGTCGATTTTACTAGAATTGTGAGATTTTGACTTACAAAAAGTGACCATGTCCTTATAGAATTCATTATTAAAACTTTTACAGAAAACATACAGAAACACTCTAAACACACCAGCCTTGGATAATATCTTATGTTCTACTAACAGAGTTAAACTGTCAATAACAGCTTTGTCCCTTGATTACTCCAGCTCGTTGAACGTTTAGGTAATAATTTAGTAATTATAGTAATTTTGACATGACATGAACGTGTGTTAAAGCTTCTGTTGTATTCTTTTCAATGAAAGCTTTATTAGCTGTAATGTGGATGCTAGCAGCTAACTGTCAATGGAGCTCTTAAACCTTTTAAATTTGGTCTCCTACTGAAAAGCGGACTGATGTCACCCGGTTTGCAATGTGAGCTTTTCTGCTCAGAAACATGCTGAAACCTCCAAACGAATGTGATAGTTCAGTCATGTGCCAGAATGAAAGAGAAGCTACGAATACAGCCCTCTGTTGCTTTAAATGGCTATAATGTGTGTGTTTGCATTGATTTAAGACCAAAACGTAGTCAGTTCTTGGTGGGCCGCTGCTCTGCTGCGGTTGCTTTTCAATAAAACCACTTCCTCTTCTCATTGTTTCTCTGAGGCAGCTCCCTCTTTTAAACTCTTACTTTCATAGACCACTAATGCTTTTCTGAATCTTTCACTGTGTTTTGTACATCTTAAGTCCTTGTTTTGTTTTTAACTAACAAAAATGGAGTGGTTAATCTCTAATGTCACCGACTAAATAGAATTTCAGTTGCCTTTCCGTCCATCACACAGAGTCACGTCGGATATGACCTATGAAATTGGGATCTCGCTTCGAGAGAGTGCCGGTGGAAGAAGGAGCCCTTGGAGAGGAATTCCTCACAGAAACGCATCTTCGTGTGCATTTGACCTCAGGATTGGTTTTCAGCGATTGACCTGAAGGATGCGTACTTTCATGTCTCGATTCTTCTGCGCCGAAGGCCATTCCTTAGTTTCTCATTCGAGGGTCGAGCATATCAGTACAAAGTCCTCTCCCTGCCGCCCTGCGTATTTACGAAGGTCCACTGAGAGAGCAGGGTATTTGCATCCTCAACTACCTAGACGACTGGCTCATTCTAGCTCAGTCTCAGGTTCAGTTAGAAACAGGGATTTGGTATTACAACACCTCAGCATGTTGGGGCTTCGGGCCAACTGAGAGAAGGGGAAACTCTGTCCAACACAGAGGATCTCTTTTCTCAGTATGGAGTTATATTCGGTCAAACAAACGGGACGCCTCATGCAGGAACATGCTCAGTCGGTGTTAAACTGCTTGAATATCTTCAATGGCAGTTACTGTGCAAGGTCAGAGAAGACAAGGAGCAGGTTAGTGTTACTGTTATTGGCAGCCTATTGGCCCACCCAGACCTGGTTCCCAGAACTCATGCTCCTCCTGACAGCCACTTCTTAGCTGATTCCTCTGAGGAAGGACCTCCTGACTTAGGCACCCACATCCAGACCTCTGGAAACTCCATATCTGGTCCCTGGATGGGACACAGAGGTTCTAGGTGACCTACCCCAAGGGGCAGTTGACACCATATCTTCAGCGAGAAGTGGAACCTGTTCGTCGAGTGGTGTTCTTCTCAACAAGAAGACCCCTGGAGATGCCCGATCCGAGTTGTGCTTTATTCCTGCAGCAGAGGTTGGAGCTAAGGCTGTCCCTCCACTTTTAAAGTCTATATGGCTGCTATCGCCGCAAACCATGACCCCATAGAGGGGAGGTCCGTTGGTAAGCATGACCTGATCATCAGGTTCCTTAGGGGGGTCAGAAGATTGAAGGATCCAAGGCTTTCCTCTGTACCCTCTTGGTACCTGTCTCTAGTGCTGAGAGCACTTCAGCAGTCCTCATTTGCGCCTTTGCCAGCAGTTGAGCTGAAGTTTCTAAGACTCTGCTCCTGCTCGCACTGGCCTCCATAAATAGGGTAGGGGACCTTCAGCGTTTTCGTCGACAAATTGTGCCTGGAGTTTGGGCCGGCTGAGTCCCAGGTAACACTGAGGCAGCAGCCCAGCTATGTGGCCAAGGTTCCCACTACTCCGTTTAGAGAAAAGGTGGTGAACCTCCAAGCACTCCCCTCGGAGGCGGCAGACCCAGCCCTAGCTTTGCTCTGTCCCATCTGAGCTGTAAGATGCTACGTTGACTGGACACAAAGCTTCGCTGGCAGATATTTGTAGAGCTGTGGCTGGGCGACCCCTAACACGTTCGCTAGATTCTATACCCTTCGTGTGGAACCGGTATCCTCCTGTGTTCTCACCTCAAATGGGTAGTTGGCTTGTTAACTTCTCCAGAGTGTCCACACAGTAGAACCTGTTAAGTTCCTCCATCCCCTCGACAGCTGGATGTGGCGGAGCATCTGGCACCAGGCCCTCACTCGATGAATCCTTGAGAACCGATAGAAGGCTGGGGTCCATGTGTGTATTTCACGGTTAAGACCTAAAGCCTGTGTACACCTCCTCCAGTTGCAGCTGGATGCAATCAACGCATGCCAATGTTCACTGGCATGTTTTAATACACTCAAAGTGGATTGGTCTCTTAAAGCGAGATCCCAATTTCGTCGGTCATATCTGGCGTGACGTTCTTCAGGGAACGAGCGTTACATACGTAGCCGAGATGTTCTCTTCACATGTCGATTTCATATATATAAGCACAGATATAAGACACTCTAAAGCTTCGGGACTAATACATTCAATGATTGCTAGTATGAAATAATGTATCATGGGATGGCATGTGAGGAGATCATCCACTATTGATGGGGAAACAGGCTGACAACACTGTTTCTCAATCCCCATTTGAGTTTCCCAGCAGGACGTTGAAAGTCTTTTTCAGAATTGGTGGATCCAGGAGAGGCTACTTTGGATTTAAAGAACTTCCTAACTTAATGAAATCAAGCTCTTTATTTAGCCGCCAACTTGAACTTGTTGTAACTGTAACAATTACGGTTCACATTTGCCTTGTTTTCTTGGGGGTCATGACCTTTTGTTCCCCTTTAAGCTACCAGGAAAGGGGCTGTTGTATTGACTCACAGACTGCTTTTTAATGCCAACTCTTGAAGTGGCACATGATAGCTCAAGTGTCATGTGTCAGTGTTAATGACAAAATTCTCAGCTTCCCGTCATAATAAAATAGCAGAAATTTTCTCAAACGTTTTTGCTTTTCTAATGTCAAAATAAAACTATTCTGACCTGCTACTCGGGTATATGTTTATTCAGCAAGGGTGCGCTACAAATATTAAGCAGCACAACTATTTTCAACTTTTCAACATTCACAGTAACATTCAATGTTTTCAGCATTCATAATAATGTTGTAATAATTGATAATAAGAAGAAATGCTTCTTGTTCAGCAAATCTGCAGCGTGCGCTCTTCAAATACATGCACAAAGATACCAGAGCACACTGTAGGCTGTATCCTTTAATTTCAAAGTGCAAAATAAGCTACATGCATGCAACATCATGGTCAGTTAAGTCATGAAGCTTCCAAAAAGACGATTTAAGCTGCCTTAAAACTGTGCAAGCATGTAATAAATTTAACAACATGTGTTTGAAAAAGTCCTGGAGCAGCCCAGCACTGTCCCACTCATCCAACATGCCTGACCTGAAGTGGGTCAGAAAAGGTAAAAAGAGTTGAGAGTAAATAAGATTTGTGTCAGAACTGCATCACATTCAGTAGCAGCAGCTCTTAAAGAAATAACAGCCAAAATAACCTACAATAACCAGCTGCTGTGATGTCTATTAATCAAAGGACAAAGAAAAAAGGAGATTGCTTTATAGATTCATCTATATTTCATTTAGAATGTGTCTGATAACTTCAATCTCTGTATATTTCTGATGAAGTGCACAAGTAAATATGACGTTTATTATTATGGGTTATGTGAAGATTGTTTTAGGAATTTTTTTTTTAAGTCTAAATGTTAAAATTGATAGTTCTTGATTACAGTCCAGTAATGCTGGCCTTCAGTTACAAAAAAAAGATGCAAATATGAAAAAAAAAAATATATACTGTCTTTATGTTGTTTGTACATTAATTTAATGTTTGAATGTGAAATTATTGCGATATAAAAGTATATTTTAAACATTACTGTTAGTTGGAATTAATCCATAATTAATTATGCGATTAATTTCAGAAAAATATGCGATTAATTAGTTTTTAAAAAAATTGACAGCACTAATAATATGTCATATTATATTAGATTTTGTTCTTTTACAATAAATATGTTCAATTAAATGTTTTACATTGCAATAGTATTTACTAATTGTATTGTATTACTTTATTTATAATCAAATAAATGCAGCCTTGGTGAGAATAAATGACTCTGTGAAAGGTTTATTAAATCCTACACCCATTTTTTGTTTTCAGTATTTTCGCTGAAATGTCCAAATCTACACCTACTGTACATTAAGCAAGATTTGTTAGATGAGCAAATAGTAATCTCGTTGAGCTGTGTTGAACCGAACCCTGTTATCTGATGAAGGGGGCATGTGGGATTGTGCACGGATGTTAGCATGAGCGTTAGTTGTGGTGTTGTGGACTCATTGTTTGTCAGGGCATCTGGTTTGATCTGGTGAGAGGTGAGCGTCTAGAAAGAGGAAGAGGTGGCGGCTGACTCATTAGATTTCAAGCGCCGTGTGCCACTTACAACATCTGAAGAGTTACAACACTTCCTCTCCACTCCTGTCCCTTTATTTCTCTGTCTTTTGGACTTTTCACGTTTGAAACTCGTCCCTGGAAACTCTGGTTAAACGTAGTGCTGGGTTTTTCTGTACTCTGTTTCATACTTTAAATGTGGAAACCAAGGAGTAACATTTTATTTGCATATTTATTCATTTATAATGGGCACACTTTATGGACAGGTGACAATAGATAGCTAACTAGAATATTAAAATTAAAAAGTTAATACTTATGTAATGTTAGTTGATATTTAAATAAATGTTTAATATTTATTTAATGGCCAGTTCAGTTGAAAGCATTATGGTGCTCTTGATGGTTTTTCATGATCTTCGTTTCCTGTGTGACTCCACAAAATGAGCCGAAATTTATAGTGGGATCTCCTTACAAGGACATCAAAACTACAGCATAACTCAGGCGAATACTTGCTGCAGCTCCTGGTATTAAAAATATCTGTTGACCAAATAAACTATTTGCGTGTGATAATACTGCGTGGCTGCGTGACAAGGTTTTTGGCTTTTTCAGTGATAGTTTGTGATTTAAGATTAATTGTACTAGCACTTTTAACTTACAAATCTTTATGCTGAAGTAGATTAGTGTGTACGTGTGTGTGTGTGTGTGTGTGTGTGTACATACAGCGAGTGAAGTTTTGAAAACTCGTTCTCTTTGTTCAACTGGGAGCTTGAGTTTCAGAGCCTGTTAGAACAAGATCAGAGTTAGCAAATGCGCTTCTCTTCTGTGAAATTGTCTGCCGTTTTTCTGTGTGCAACAAGTAACTTTGTTGCACATAAAAACCCAGTCTGATTTTCAGGCCTCGCTTTGAGAATCTGTGACCAATTCGACTTCACCAGAGCTCCAAGTTTGGCCCCTAAGTATCCTCAGGGTGGTTTCAGGACAGTGATCTGTTTTGTATTGCTCTTGTTCCTATTCATCTGGAGACTTAAGTGCTGCTTTCTTGTGATTTAAACATTGCACAAATGCCGGACAGAACCTATTTAGACTTATTCTTAGTGAGACTGATAACACCTTGACCAATTAGCCTACTCTTTGTCTTTCAATTTAGTCTAAAAATTGTATTTTGTTTTGTTTCCACTATCACATCTGTCTATTGGCTGAGAGGGAATTCCACACAAGCAGTGTTAAGACTTTTTGCACCAATGATATAGCTGTCCGACATTTGCCCTCGTACCTCTAACCTTTGACCTTCCTTGTACTGGACACCAAATTCCCCCCTGAGGTGCGGCAGTTCTAACTAAGAGTACCGTTTTAATGGCAAAGCGAGATTCCGGTCTCAAATATCAGAGAGTGTGTGTTTTCACTTGTTTTGTATGTAAACTACATGTCTCTGCCTGTTTGAAGAATCATGCAGCATTGCATTTTAGTGCAATCTGCTGAACGTCATTCAAAACCTCAAGCAGTGCAGTAAATATCCACTTTTTCAACGGCCTTGGGACTGCTGTATATTTCCCATTCATTTTCTTTATAGGCACGTACGGTTTAAAGTCAGGCATTGCAATTTTTAAGCCTCAAAGCATAAATTAATCACAACAGTTCTAGTAGGGATGCTAATGTTTCCTAGTCCTTTATTTCTCAGTTATGGGAGGGCGTCACAGCTTTCTTTTTAACCATTGTGTAATCATGTGTACATACTGTATGTGTGTGTGTTTTAGAGCCTGTTTTCATTTGTCTACATTAGGCCTGAATTTCCCGCAGTGCCTGGCGTTATTTAAACAAGCCTGTCTCTCTGACTCGGTCCTCTAGAGCTGGTCTGTGTGTGATATTAGGATGGAATAATCGCACAGATTAATTCTCAAATGAGCTCTTAATTGATTTAAGCCCCCGGGCATGAACAGCAGAGCCTTATTCAGTCCTCCAGCACCAGAGCAACGCCACCCAGAGAGACATGTCGCAGCATGCCTCCATTCCGGTTCTCAGTCTCAGAGTTTCTGCCTCTGCCATGTGCTTCACAAGGGCCCCGATGACACTGGAGCTCCCAGCGGCCTGTATCACTTTTACACCATATCCTGTGTCTCGCTCACACTTTTAGCCTCTCCTCTATTTCTCGTCTGCAGAAATAGATTTCCTGTGGGTTGTATTTCTGTATTGTATTTCTTCATTCAAGTGTTTTGTTAAACTGGGCAGGTATGTTAATCAGTGATATTATTTTTCATGAGAAAAATATATATATTTGTTATTAATATATAATGTATTAATTTTAATTGCATGAAAGTTGCATCGCATGACATTTTACACAACAGTTTACACATTAGAATTATGATTATAATTATTTCAAATGTTCTTTTTTTAAGCTTATTTTTAAGCATGATAGGTTATACTTTGCTTGTCTTTAAACAGTCAAGTTATGTAATATTTTAAGATATTATATATATAGACCTGTTTAGACCTGGTATTAAGAAGTGTTTTTATTATTATTGTTTTTAGATTTTTTTTAATCCAATCAAAAGTGGACAACGGGGTGTAAATGAAGTCTGAAACCATTTACGCTACTAGTCTACGTTCTACCACTTTCAGAGATACTGAAAATGCATGCAACTGTATTCGTAGTGTAGCTGCTTATGTCCTTGACCCAATTCTTAAACTGTATGTGCTTTAATAATTAGAGTTGCCATGTTTTCATAGCAAAACCCACCAAATTGCTTCTTAAAACTAGCCTAAAACTAGCGCAATTGCTTTTCACGGGGGTTCCTGGTCAAAATTGCGTTCCGGTGGGGTAAAATACACATTTTGGCTGGGTTCCCTTGATAAAAGCCGCATTTCAGGAGCAAAATATCACATTATTGGGGTCACTTCAACCCGTGAACATGAATAACATGAATAGACTTGGCAACCTTGTCAACCACACATCCTAAACCATTCCTGATTTTAACTCCACAGCGTTAGAGTTGATCAGAACAAAATTTGAAGCTGCTGATCTCTTTATAGTTTTTTTTTTAATTGTCCTCGTTCGTGTTTATATGTAAATTGTGTGAGCTTAATTTTCAATATTTAATTTAAAAGATCAAAAAAAGGCCCATACATACATCTACCCATATTCCCAAAGAAATTCGGAAACTTATAAAAAGTAAGAGATTTGTATCTACCTTGACCAGAGCATACATAAAATGTAATGCCAGGTGTATGGTTTCTCCGTTTTGGCTGGAGCACATAGCACAGCAACTGAAAAGAACTGGCATCCAGTTACTAAAATTTGTTTGATTCCTGCATTGAGATTTGTTTCTGTTGCCAAGACTTTACCAAATCCCTCCTAACAAGATTGGAGGGAGGGTTAACAAGCTTAGAAAGGACTGAGCTGCCACTACGCCACCAGTGCACACTTCATATTTGACAAATCATATGCTAGATCAATAAATACATAAAGCATGTTGTGGTTTAAATGCCGTTCATTCTGCGGAGTAGTGTAGATCCGTGTTACATCTGTGGTCTGTTGGGGAAATTTGTGAGCCTTTGATTGCAGTAAGCAAATGAAGAAGAAAAGAAAAAGACTCAGACTAAACAAAAATAACAAATGTTTACAAGACCTCATTTGAGACTGTCATTGTGCAACACTAAAAAGCAAACAGGAGAGGTGTCTAATACAGAAAGAATCTCCGGAGGGAAATACAACACCACGCGCTGTGGGAACGAAGGGGAGAGGGGGAGGATTTATCCCTTGTTTGCTTCGACAGTATTTGTGAAGTGTGGCGTGTGTTGTCAAAATTTCTGGCCACCACTGACCCTGGCGCAGAAAATAGCTCTCCAGCAAAGAAAAAGAGAGCTGGAGAGAGGAGGATGAATGGGGGTCTGCCAAAAGCTAAAAATACCTCAGGCGGCTGCAGCCATCTTTACAGCGGAAAATTTCACGGACGAGGGGGAACCAAGAGAGAAGTTGTGAAAACTTTCGGAAAACCAAATGAAAGGCAGGAAAAGAAAACGGTGAGGGAGTAGGTGTTGAGGGGACGTCTCCTCCTGCCTCTTTTACAGCCAACCTTAGGCTGAGAGAACAAAAAACAGAAGATATAGTTCATCGTAGCTGCCTGGTAACTTGGTTTGTTTGGTGGACTGATAAAAAAACAACGCAGACACCTTTGACTTATGCAGTAAAGGTGCATTATATAATTGTTTTGTTTGTATCTCCTAGGTATACAAGATGCATTGGTGCCATATTGGTCAATATTGGAATTTGTTATTAGATTTATTTCATATGTTTTTAAGATAAGATGACCATAGCCATCCACACTTAATCTTTCAAAACATTACATTTAACAGTGTTATAACTTTACATTATATTGTTGTGATGCCTAAATACAAATAAATAGCTTTATTTATCTATTTTCTAAATGCATGTTATTGATCTTACCTTGAAACATTGTAAACAATCTGTCAGCACTCTGCTGTCCTATCCAATAAAAGCAAAAAATAAAAAATAAAGCAAAATAAATGCTTTGTGAAGGGTCTTTGGAGAACCCAAATGTATTGTTCTATGGGATCGTTGCATGAACCCCGTTTTGGAACCTTTAAGAGTGCATAAAACTAAATGGTTTCATTTACTGGACGCCATTTTGGAAAGGCCTTATTTGCTGATGTGGGATTAATTTACATAATGTCTCACATAATGGGACAGTTGCATCCGGTCATGGTGACCATCATGATGGGACGACCGGACTTAAAACTCCATAAAAGGCTCTGTCTTCCAGTTACTTCCATAAAGGCAGACGCACAAAGACAGTCCGCCACATTGTACTGCCATTTTGGGTGTAAAGCACTACTTCCCTGTCACCCTCACGCATGCTTCCTCCTGCCGTTTCAACTTGCATTTCCTCATTACATCAAGCAGCTTTTACTCTCTCGCAGACAGGCGCTCATTCCCATATAGAGGGCTTGTTGTTGGATTTGCCAGAGGCTGAGGAAGCTTCTGAGACTGTCTGTCCGTGTGCATGGACGTTTAGATTTAAGAAAATGACTGTGTACTCTGAAGTTGTCATTAAACAACACAAAAGCCTTTTGTTTTAATGATGATTTTTTTCTCGATACGCACATACACACATGTACTGTATGTTTGTGTGTCTATTGTGATGGCATTAGAGATGTTCGGTATGCAGTGGGACAGGGCCTCTCTATTTAGGACAACTGGCCCAAATGTAATTGGAAAAGAATTATGGCTTAGGCCTTTTAGTGAATTACAAACAACCTCTAAATTGAGAAGGTCATAAGGGGGAGGAGAGGAGAGTTTAAGCACAACACCCCACTCTCTGTTCCACTTTATAGGAATGTTCCAGGTTCAATACTGGTTCATGTTGGTAATTACCACTAAAAATCATTGACTCGCTCAGTCAGTGTGTAAAAACACAGAGAAATCACATTTATCAGGGGTCC
>JAUMHQ010000089.1:5913799-5925987 GCA_032361165.1 Enteromius paludinosus | reverse complement strand
GTCTAATGTTTATCAGTACATTACAGAAAATAATGAACTTTATCACAAAATGCTAATTTTTTGAGAAGGACCTGTATATTAGTGTATAATCGTGATTAATTGTTTGACAGGACTAGTATATACAGTATACTGTATATAGAGAGAGATTGAGCGAGAGAGAGATATGACTTGGATGAAATGGGTGTAAAAGGATCAGGAAATTTTTATTTTATAAATAAAACGATACTTAAATGTTCCTGACAATCTCTGTAGTCCCATTTATTGAAACCAGAAGTGCTAAAACTAATTTTTGGGTTTTGGCCCACGAAAATGTCAACCTTGCAGCCTCCTTTTGATATGTTAGATGGTCTCAGTCAAATGGTTTATGTTCATTTTTAAGGAAACATAACCATTTTCTAATAAAACATCACTTTAACAGCATGAACTGTTAACTTTCTTAATACATTTTCCTGTTTTTATTGCATACACACAATCCGACATTCCAATTTGGTATCCTAAAGAATTGAGTAGTTTGTTTTCATAATTTTTTACAAACTGTAATATCTATTTTTTATTTTTATTTTTTTTGCTGGTTGGGGGGGGGGGGATAACATTAACCTGTAATATAATAGCCTACTTTTTACGATACAATCAAATCCCTGGGGATAAAATTAGTCTTGAGGTATTTCCGGCTGAATATTTGGTTACACTCGGAAATAAGCCACATTAAGTTGAACGTGTTTTGAAGCTCTCCCTCCTGCTGTCATATCAAGATCCCTCAACACAACACTCAGTTATTTTTATATGTGAGTGTGAATGAGATCTGAGGTTTTTTTAGTATGATATAAGTGTTTGTGAGTACAGGTGAATACATGATTCTGTGGATGTGCACACACATTAATTGTGAAATTCAAGTGTACTATGAGTCAGGAGAGTAAATGTGGTTAAGATTGCTCTCGTTTCACCAGAAGCCCCGGAGGAAATGGGAGCCATATTCACACCCACACATCTTTCACACACTTATCCACTCACACTCATTTTTCAAGCATATTTAGTGAAGCTACCAGTTTAGTCCAAATGATTCTGAAATAAATGACTTTTACTTGCCGTTTTTTAGTCATTCAAAGCTATACAGCAGTGTATTCCAGCCGAATGACTCTAATGATTCAGTTGTTCTTAGTGATTCAAAACCATGTGTGGTGCAACAAATTCATGAAAAAATGATTATTATGAACAGGTTCTAATTAGCGATTTAGAGCTATGCAGTGCAACCAGTGCATTCCAAACAATTACCAAATGACTGACTTTTATGAGCTGGTTATTTCTAGTGAATAAAACCATACAGCGATGTGATTCCCAGACGATAGACTCTCATGAACCAGTTGTTTTTAGTGATTCAAAGCCATACATTCGGCGACCATTATTCAATTCAATTCTTGAATGAATGAGACTTCTGTTTAGTCATTTAAAGCCATTCAGTGCAATGAGTGTAGTCCGACCGACTGCAAACAGTCCCAGACAACTCTTCTTAAGGGATTTAAACAATTTTGTATGGACTTGTGTAGTCCAACCAATTCCCCAAAATTGAACTTTTATTAACTTTTTCAAAGACGCATGGTGTGACTAGAAAAAACACATGAGTTCATTATTAAATTAGAAACTCAGTTAAATGAACACTCCTGAATTCACCTGAACATGGAGTTGTGAAGGCCTTGCGTGTTGCACGTGAGTGTGTTGTGTGCATCTAGATTTTGTTGTTTTGTTCAGGCACTGCTGTTATTTCTCAATGCCGTTTTACCACCTTCTAGTCTCACTGTTAGGAGTGAAGATGACAAGCGTGGGCGGAGGAAAGCCCAGGAGACAAAGCTGGAGCCCTTTCCATGTGAACCTTGGTGAGAACACACATGCAAACACGCATACTGTTTCCATCCAGGATTGAGCTGTTTCTCTCAACCATGGATTATCATGTTTGTTAGGGATGCGAATGTGCCTAATCTATCTCTCTCTCTCTCTTTCTCTACATCAGCCCCAAACCAACGATAGAGGAGATTAAACAGTGGGCGCAGTCTTTCGATAAGCTGATGAAGAACCCTGCGGGGCGAAACAAGTTTCGTGAGTTCCTGCGGACGGAGTACAGCGAGGAGAACATGCTCTTCTGGCTGGCCTGCGAGGACCTTAAGAAGGAGATCAACAAGAGTGCCATCGAGGAGAAGTCGCGTTTGATCTACGAAGACTACATCTCCATCCTCTCGCCCAAAGAGGTACAGACATAAACACATAACACATAATGACAGTGTGAAGTAGCACGACAATTCAGTTGAAACGTCTTTTTGCTGTCTTTATACTCAAGGTTTTATCCTCTAAGCACATCTGTGAGAGTGCATAGTCTGAAATCATTGTGTTCTGTTAAAGCCTAAGAAAGCAGATTCGCATACAATCGGAATCATAGATTTTGCAAAAACAGCTACTGAATGGCAGTTGCAACAGGGGGTGATTAATGCCGCTTGCAGATGTGTCATTGTCATCACACTTGATAGTGAAAATTGCAAAACTTTGATCAAACAGATATGCTGGTGATGTACTTGTGTTATCAGGCCAAGCTGTAACAGAAAACCACTAGAGCAGTACACTTAAATATTCATTCATAGTAGTACCTTAGGTACATATTATACTCTGAGGTACTAAAATAGTTAATAGTAATGCCCCAGTAATTCTATCTCTTCAGGCACAGTATTACACTTTGTTTTGTTTTTTTTGTGTTTTTTTTTAAGTATTACCTATTTGTATTCTATCCCTGCTGGAACCCAAGAGGTAGCCATTTCATTTGCATCCATTGTAGTTTCCAATAATAAAGTAATTTAAAAAAGACATTTTCATGCATGTTCGTATGTAAATCTATTCTAAGAAAGGCACAGAATACAATAACCATGAAAAGTCCAGCTGTGTCTGCAGTGGAAAGATTGGTAGCTGTTCTTTATCACCTCTGTCTTGTTTCTCCTTTGTGGAATGCCGATTTCAGGCTATGTGCTGGTCTGTGATTGGCTGAATTCTGACCAGTGAGAAGCGACTGTGGCCTTATCTAAATCTAAATTTGTTTGGATGCTTGGCTTAAACTTCACACCACTAAATGTTGAGAGTAAACATTTAAAAGTTTGTGTGTGACAAAGAAACGAGGCGTAAAGGAATTCTGCCAGATGTCTTATTGAAGCTTAATGTTTTATAACGCTCATTTCCTGAGATACAGGCATCTAGCACCATATGTGGCGGTCGATTCTGCTTTCATTTATGAGCTGTTATGTTTTGTCTCCTTACGATGCGAGACAGCAGGGTGTGCACACACTATCATTGCACTCTTGGTGCGCATGTGTGCTGATGGTATGCTGCTTAATTTATTGTGTCGACATGCTGAATGTGCCTCTTGGCTTTTTCATCACCGGAGCCAGAACTCACACCTTCGAAGTCCACCACTTTCTAGAGGCAGCTGAGGAAAACATACTTTCTAGAAGTAAATCAAGGAGCAAAGGTTGAGCAAAGGAAGCTATAAATTGATCCCTGCTGGACTCTCTACTGTAAAGCAGTTATATAAATAGGCCGTAGAGTGAGAGTGGGAGCCAGTGAGTTCAGAAGGATTTCGTGTTGACCTGAGCTCCTGGTTCCAGTACTCGTACACTATAGTACAGCGATTTTGCGTTTGTTCTATTTGAATGTATGTGCCCTGCGAAGTGGACATCACCCGATATTCCACCATGATTCCAGTTCGATGCGAACTAATAGGTTCCATTCAAAGTGCATTTATGTGTGCGAGACATAAATTAAATCGTATACAGTGCAAATCCGTGAATAAATGAGTAAGACACAATGAACACTGTGTAGGGACCATGTCGATTGGAACACAGTTAATGCATGGAGCTCTCTTCTAACGAGCTGATTGTCAGAATCAGGTGCATTAACTAAGAGAGACATGTAAAATATGTAGAGCGGTAGGGATTGAAAACCGCTGGTGTAGTAATAGCCTTTGGCCCATGGTGCACAGGTTTTCTGAAATTTTAGAGGTTCATGGGATTGAAACTTGAAAACATATCCAAGACCATTTGGGGCACTCAAAATTTGGGATAGATTAGTTTTTTAGAGGAGATTATACTCCAATGCTCCCCAAAGCTGAATTTATTTATTTTTTCTGTAGTTTACTCTCTGTCTAATAACAAAAACATTTATTTCAGTGGAAAAAAAATACGTCTAAAAATCTTAATTTCAACATTTTGAATAATAGGACCCTACGTATTTTTTTTCTTTCAGAAATTCTTATGCTTTATTTTTTTCTGATACTCAAATTAAGACATGAAACTGTATTTATTTTTAATAAAATAAAAATGAAACAGGGGTTTACTGTTCAAATTAATGCATGGTAGAAAGATTGTGTGAATATTCCTTTAAAAAGGTTTAAAAATTGTATTTCTTCTACAATTAAGTGGTTAATGTGGTTGTAATAATTATTTTTATCATTCATTCAAATTTCCTAGTAAACGGAATATGTAAAGACATATATTATACTGTACAAAAGCAACACAAGAGTAATTCATTTCTGTTATATGTAAAACCATACAGGTTGCTTTGAAATTTCTGTGTATATAGTATGACATGATGCTAGTTTTCTCAAAGGAAATGAAGTGACTCACAGCATCTCTAGAGATAAAGTTTATGTGTTCATGCCGTCATGTAGTGAGATGCAGAGGCCGGAAATCACAGCCACTTCACGTGTGCTTCAGTATTTGCGCAGTAAACAAAACCGCATCACCGCCATTCATACTTAAATTTTTACATTTAAGATTCATATTTAAACCGTCTTTTGTGTTTTAATATTCACATACACTATAAAACTATCCATTATAAAGCTTTTTACAACCCAAATTCAGCATCCAATAAGGGTCTTCTGCCTTGTCCTTATGCAAAGATTTCTTCAGTTTCTCTGAATCTTTTGATGATGTTATGCAATGTAGATGATGAGATTTGCAAAATCGTTGAGGAACATTGTTTTTAAAGTATTCCACAATCTTTTTCCTCACTCTTTCACAGATTGGAGAGCCTCTGCCCATCTTTACTTCTGAGGGACTCATAAACATTCCTTTTATAGCTAATCATGTTACTACGGAGTCCCTTAAGGGACATGGCAGAAGGAAAAATTCGGGGTGGATGTAAAAAAAATGTTTCCAAATCTTTTGCGTTCTCTTGCTAAGCTTTTGCATTGCCCTGAGAAACTTAGCATATGAAAAGTATTTACGTCCTCTCGCAAACGTTTCGCATTCTCTCGCGACGTGTGTTCTTGACACATGTGAGACTGTAAAAGTCAACATTTCTTGCTTTTTTTGAGACCTGTAGCAGGCATCAAATGTAAAATTTAGGCATTTTGTGCATAAAAGTGTAAAATTTTTCAGTTTAAATATTTGTTGCGAATACAACACTGTCTCATGTGATTGTACATACTATTGTAAATGCTAACCATGTTCTCTTTCTGTCTTGAAGGTGAGTCTGGACTCTCGGGTGAGGGAAGTGATCAACAGGAGGATGCAAGAACCCACCCCTCATATATTTGAGGATGCACAGCTGCAGATCTACACCCTCATGCACAGAGACTCCTACCCACGATTCCTCAACTCCTCTGTCTACAGATCACTGGTGCAGGGGGGGTCACGTTCTTCATCTGAGTCATAGACCCTCGACTTTTTCTTTCTCTCACTCTCCCATTTCCCTCAATCTATCTCCATTGCACAACCACTCGAGGAGAAAGTACTCCTTTTTGTGTCGTCACGGGTTGGATTACCTTTTTTCTTTGGCTTACTCCATTTTCCTCTGTCATTTTTGAGGGAATCCCTCAATCTTTTTTTTTCTCCTGAACCTGCACAGACTGAAACTGGAAGACACAGGGTTGAAAATGCCAGGGCCCCCCCCCCCACCGTAGGGCTGGACGATTTAAGTCGGTTCTTTGATTAGCGGTAAATCTCAATCAGCTGTTTTTAAAATGCGTGGCAGTTCATACACCGCGGTAGATCGAGCTACGCAATACCGCCTTCAGCGGAAGCGATACATTTCCGATTTTGAACGTGAAATTGCCTAATTAACCGACGATTAAATCGCCCAGCCTTACATCACCATCATTCCAAGCGTATGTGGCAGCAGCAGTGTCAACTACTGATTTTCACAGCCATCTTTTTTGTTTGTCACGCGAACATACTTTGCTACTTTTATCTCCTAATGTCTCTAGTTGAAGAGAGCTCAGAGGGCCTCTGCAATAACATACACTGGAGTGGCTTGACCAATCTGCTCCTCTCTCCTGACGCTTGACTTGTCCACTCTCTCTGTGCTCTGATTGGCTCTTTGAGGCGAGGGGTCGAGAGCTGATTGGCTGCATCGTAAAGAGAGGGAATGGCACTCATTTTCAAAGTGCTAAACAAATAGGTACAAAAATATTCATTTATAAATCAGTTTTCAGGCTCAGACAGAATTTTCCAGATTTTCTGCACTGATTTTGAGGGCAAATCTTCAGAATGGATTTAAATACAGTAAAATGAGAGTACTAAAATAATACTGGTAGCTGAAAGCAGTATCAAATTAGCCAAAATATTTACACGACATAAAGTCAGGGGGATGTAGAATTTTGGGAAAGAGGTCATAACTGTTTTGTTTGAGATTTCTGTGTGTACAGATTTCGTGTGGGCAACGGTTATCAGTTAAAAAAAAAAAAGAGGAGATCAACAATTTTAGAGATATTAAATGAATCAAACATACATGAGAGAATGCCATGGTCTTAATTAGACTGGTCACTCACATTTTAAAATGTGTATTTTTAATGTTATTTATTTTATATTTTGTTAAACTGTGACCGGATTTGTTTTTCTTGTACATATATTAAAGAAAATCTGGAACACATGTGACATACCGAGCAAGCTGTTAGTCCGGAGTGCTGAATTGCGCTGTATCTCTCCCTGGCCTCACTGTGTGTGTGTGTGTGTTTCTGAAGTTGTCTCTTCAGGTACTGCAGTTTTGCAAGCTGTTTCTCTGTGTTCCTGCCTTTTATTTAGGCAAAAGCAGATTATTTTAGTCATCATGAAATCATGAATTAACTTTAGCGGTCAGTGCACGTTATTCCACAGAAAAAAAATGTAGTCTTTGTAAATGTAAAAACTTGCTCTGCCTCTAAAAAAATAATCATTGCTAAATTGCAGTAAATCAATCCCGATTTATGTTGTTGTAATCAATGTTACAGCAATAATAGCAAATAACGATACATTTGAATTTAAGTCTGCCACGTCATATCACGTGTTTTTTTTGCCAGTTTTTCCCACTATATACATGTTTAACAAATAGGAAATGTATTCGTGTTCAATGCTCAGTGTTATGCCTAAAAGGCGTTGTTTTTTTTTACAGATGCCTTGCAACCTGCTCGATATTTAAAACATAATGGGAATCCATTACGGAGAACCAGTTGGACTGATGTTAACACTGTGAGCTGCGCTACTGCTCGAAACCTATGTATCACAAAATATTTTATAATGTGAATCTGAAAACAACCAGTACTGTGTGAGTGGGTCCACAATAATAGAGAAACTCTGTTATGTAATTAGTTTTTTTTTATATGGGCGCTAATGTAAAAAACTGGTGTTTTTACTTTCGCTAAACATTTTCAGTTCATTTAGTTTGAGCAAAGATACCTTAATTTCAAATCTCTCATTTCACATTGAAATGGGGTAAATCATTCACATCAGCTTTGTACTTCCTGGTACTTTCAGGATTTGATTCTTTGTATATATATATATATATATATATATATATATATACATACAGCAAAAAAAATTTATAATGAATTAAGGACTCTAAAAGTACTGTAGTACTAAAAAAACAACAACTGATGCCTTTATTTTGCTTTTTTCCCCATCAGTTGTGCATGAAGATGTACATTTTGGAATATGTGTGTAAAATAGTTGTGTATATGGTTATATATGTACATGAACATATATTTAGTATTGCTCTTATTGTCCGACATGATGTGACCAGTCTAACTTAAGCCAGATGTGTATGCGTGTGCGTGTGTGATAAAAGTTAAGCGAACTTTCTCAAGACAATGGGAGAGAGATGTCAATGTCATTGCGGCCTTTGACAGTGAACACTCGATTACACAGGGATACGCACAGTTACACACCGTCCTGCTCTTTAAAGACACACTTAAAGCGGGAAGCTTGCTGGTGGACCTCTCGCCGTTTCACACGCACTTTGCGTTCACACTGAAAGCCAATAAGAGGACACCGTGCTGTACTGTATCAGCTGATCACATGAGCTCCCCTGTCTTCACTCCTAACGGTAATGTTGAACTCGACTCGGCTTTTGCTCGCGTTTCCTCAAATTGTCAACTCACATTGAAAGCGACTTCAGTTTGCTTTGAAAATTGCTGTCAGTGTGAACACTTTGTAATCAAAGCAATGCAACAGATTTAAACGTTCCTATTATAATCAATGTCACGATTATTTAATCTAGTTAAGTTTAATTTCTAGTTTTAAAAAGGCATTTAAAATTTGTAAACATTTAAAATGTGCAATAATAATAATTATTCTTATTACTTAATAGGTATGCCTCTAGTTTGGGATGCAGTGATATTAAATTCTGGCCATAAACTAATACGCTGATACTCATTTGCCCATTACTAAAATGTACAATATTTTCTACAAATATATTTAATTTAAATTAAAACGCTGAACAATAAAAGCAGTCCTTTTAAATGATTGAAACTTTACTGTTTCAGTTGTTTACAGTTACAATTCATTCTGTGCTATAAAGATTTTTTTACAACTTACGAATTATTAACTTACAGATTATTAGTATTTCGAAGTATCAAATTTAAGTGAGTGCTAGGTAATGGTAAAGTTAGTTTACACAAAAACGTTTTGGTTTAATTTAAGGCTCATTTATTTGAATTGCATTTTCAATATCCATAGATTTGGATACATGTAACTATTAATCTTAATGTGATGCATATTTGTTAGTCATACATAAAACAGGTGAGATAAATAAATAATTACACACATTAATCATGCCATCCTTTATTATCAAATATTTGCATCTAATTTAGTTTTTTTTTTTTTTTTTATCTAATCTATTTACAAAATTATGTATTAAAACTGCTTAGAATCGGCATGAATTTGTCCATTGTGGAATTTTGTCAAATAGTAGGAACCTGATTAAAATATGACTATGTAACAAGCAATATTCAGTTTAAATGTGATGATAGACATATAAGCCTTTTACAGAAATAATACTTTTTTATATATATATATATATATATATATATATATATTTTTTTTTTTTACCCATTTAATTTATGTGACTGACAAATATGCATCGCTAGGTTTGTTAGTTTAAAATGATGTTATCCAAATGGATGAAAACTATGCAATTCAGATACATACATTTATTTTTGAGTGTATATGTAAAAATAGGCAGCACGATTAAATATAAATGCTCTCAGCATGCTTGCAGCGCAGCCAGCTTCGTTAATAACAGGAGTGTTTGACTCTGTTGTATCGCTCGCCAACAACTGTCCTCATCCTCTGTCAACAGCTGCACAGAACAGACAGACTTTCACAAACTTGTGCTTGATTGGAGATGGGGACTGTGACCTAGAGCTGCTTTTGTTTACATAGATTTCTTTAAGGTGCCAAAATGAATCTAGCCTTCTAACAGTCTCAAACTAAGGAGCTTTGTGAGTCGGTCAATACCTGATGTGTTTCCATCATCACCAAACGCTCTATTAAGCTGTGTTTTGGTTTCAGTGTCTCAAGCGCTCACTTCACTCGCTACAGCCTCAAGGTTTTGCCATCTCATCCGCCTTCCCCTCGCTCTTTCTTACGTTCTCTCCGGTCACTCTGTGAGATTTTTCTCTTTTTGTTGTGTATTCTCACGAGATTTGCAGTGCCATGACATACAGCAGTGAGATCGGTCCCTGACTGATGGACTTCTATGGACACTTATTTATTGACATTAGCATTATATTTTGTATTAAAATAAATCGAGTTATGTTTTAAAAGAGTATGTTTATGGATTTCTGGACCAATTTGTTTTGTTTGTTTCCCGAAGTCTGTGACCATTACTGTGTAACCTCCCCTCGCCCTTGGGTGCCATAGCAGGACACCCTCTTCAGGTTGTGGTTGGGACTAACCCAGGCCAGCTCATTGCCGGAGAACTCGTCTGTAATATTGCATAACCTTACTTGGTTGCAGATTTTTTTGAATGTTTTTTAAAGAGAAGATATGACTATAATAACAATAATAATAAAGATGTTTGTGTTATTATTCATTTACAGCCTGACAAGAGATTTACTGTGGCTTTTCACACTATACTCAACGGTTTTGTTGCAAAGTCACACGCTGTCTAGGTCTGAAATGTTCTATATAGATAAATAAGGGTAGTAATGCAATTCTGTTAATTCTAATATTTTCATATTCGTAATCTAAATGCTTGCTACAGATATGAAAGACTGGACAGACTATATATATAAAATACATATATTATATTATTATATTATACATGCCTTTTCCGTACATGTTGACATGACATGGTTAGATACAAAGTTTTTATATATTTTATTAAAGCTGCATACAAGCAAACTTAAAAATCAAACTATATATATAAAAATATATGAATCACATTTTATTATTGTTACTTTTGTAAAGGTACATTCAATTTAGATCTCCTTCAAAGCTTTCAGAATCCTTAATTATTCTGTTAACGTTTCAATCACATTATATTGAGAGAATAAATATACAAGAATGAATTATTGACCAAAATAAACAAACTTTTCTGAGCCGATTGATTTTAACAAGTACTCAAAGCAGTGTTTATGAGTGCTGGGTCACTTTTACCCCAACAATACATATTTTCTGCAGTCATGCAGTGATTCACAAAGGCACTTTAAATAGCATTAACCCAGGGTACACAATCACACAGGCTTCATTTTAAACATGATGGTAATATGATCTATTGTACCCCTCTAAATAGCATTTACACTTCACTTGACCCCCCTTCTGCACATCTGGTTTAACTTTAAGGAAGTTGACCAGGACGCACACGGCATTTGAGAATTTTTGTTTAGTATTAAGAGCTCTTGAGGATAGAAATCTGAATTATCTGTCCTCACGCTGGCTTCTTGGTATGAGTTGTTACACTTTTCACATAGGAAAGGTCCTTCAGATAGGACTACTGTTTCCTGTGATCATTCTCAGTATTACTGTGTTGACTCTATCCTTTCAACAGCAGGGCTAACTGTAACCACACACAGTATGTGAGAATCCTGAAATGCTCAGGGATTTTCCCCAGGCTTTCTCGTTCTTGTTGCTGTTGAACATGTATGGAAATATTGCGGTATTGCCAAAACAAACACAGGCAGCAGTCACGCGGTTCTGTTTCTGCCGTGTAGGTGACCGCTGACTCAAACAACCAGTAGTATACAGTACAAAAGCTTTATGCACGCATCAGCACTGTTCAGACATCAGTGTTGCATAAAGTTTGAATGTATGAAGGGAAAAAACAAAAAATGCAAGACGGAAATACCAATACAGAAAGACATGTTTCCCTCCCCCTTCAAGTTCCACAAACATTCCTGGAGTCAAACATGAGGCTCAGTTCACGCTGCCATTCCAACCAGAATCTGGCGACCCTTTTGTTGGTTGGCTCTCAATAAAACAGAGACCATTAACAGAACAATACATGAGACTGAGAGAGCATAACAATCATTTTTGTACTTTGTACATGGGTCAAAGATGTCTGCATCGAAAGAGATTCGCAAACGTGATTGTATGTCCAAGGAAAGGGTTCCAACTGTCTATACTTTTTAAGGTTTCAAGTTGTTTTTTGGAGAATAAAATGCCCAAATTTTGTTGATATATTGTTACATTGTCATTCAGCATAACACAATATATAAAAATTAGCTTATTCTGATTTGCACATATTAAAATATGTAAAAGAATAAGGAAACATATTAAATTGTATTGTTTTAAATTAGTACAAAAAATATTGCTGACAAGTAGCAAGTAATTAGTATTTGGGGAGAAATTAGTCGTTTAGCATGCCAAATTGATTTTTGTTGTAAATATGCCTGGAAAAGTTGAATTACATTTTAGTGGGTGTCTTTTGTAAATCAGGGAAAATGTATCATTTTTATTTTT
>JAUMHQ010000089.1:5893351-5903841 GCA_032361165.1 Enteromius paludinosus | reverse complement strand
TTATAAATGGTCTTACTAACGTTTGAATGTTAGTCACGTGGTACTATATCGTTTCGCGGAAGGATAAAATGTTAATTCAAAACAAATGTGCCAATAAAATGTTTCAAATTCATATTCATGTCCAGTTGTTTTTCCTTATGTGGCAAGTAGCCGTGTAATGAGCGGGATAATGTGCAGGCAGTGATCCTTCAGCGTGATACAAGACCCTCGGGTCCTGATCACACTGTCGGGGCTTATTTCTGCGATAACTACTGGCTGCCAGCACATTATCCCTTACATAATAAATATATAAAGTACACACACATACTATGTTAACAATAACTTTTATTATTTTATTTTGGAAGCGATTAATCATGTAACAGCACTAAACAGCAGTCATTCACTCTAAAATAAGTGAAACATCATCTTTTTAAGTTGTGAACGGAAATGCAGTACCCAGCAGTTTCTTCCAGGCCTTGATGAGAGATTTGGCCAGTGTCTGCACCTCCTCGTCTGAGCTCTGCTTCCGCACTGCATTCACTGACATCCCGATCCGCGTGGACTGCAGCGTGACGCAATGAAACAGAGGGAAGATTGCATTTGTTACATTAAATATGTGATTGGACTGCCACAACATCCTATTTGTGATACATTATTACTTATTATACACATATGACACAAGTGCTATAGATCTCTATCTAGTATCAAATAACCAATTATGATGTCTTGACTATCTGATCGTTGCTCAGGGAAGATCAGTATTAGATAAAAGCATGAGCAATTGACCGCTTAGGGTTTTCAGCTATTTAAATGCAGTACACTAGGCATGATAACATTTTAATCACAATAAAGCAGGCACTAATCTGGAAAGACTAAAACACAGCTCCTGGGTGTGTTTTCCCTAAAGTACTCTTTTCTTCGGTGTATCAATGCTCTGTTGTGTTATAATTTCTCCTCAGGGATTAATTTAGGGCCTATTTGTCTGTACATTATCTCCTACCATACTGAATATATCCATTTCAGAGTTAGCAGTTAACTACATCTAAAATAAAAACCATTAAAAATAATAATAAAAGCATTCATCACCTGGAATGAACTAAACTAGGTTAACTGAAATAAATATTTGAACAAATGTATGTGTTTTAGTTGAGTGACTAATACAAAATTAAATACACTTGAATAAATACAATCTACAATAACAGAGATCCAGCTAATGACAATCCTACAGTAAATGCACTCACATACAGTAGTGCATTTGAACCACTGACTCTGTTCAGGATAGAACACTAACATACTGCAGTACGTACTGTGTACACTAGTATGAAAAAATACAAATATGCAACATGTGCATCTCAACTATAGCAAAATGAGTACTTTTTTTGCAAATACAATCAAATTACAAGTAAAAATATATGCTGGATCGTTACTATGTTCAAATTATTCCTACCATATACTGTATGATACACAGTAATCTGTGCTTGTGCACTTTCTGGACAGCGTACTAGGCCATCCAGATATTCTATGGCCAAATTATACATAAATACTGATTACATTATACACACTGCAAGAATAGTACAAGCAGTGTGCCATCCCAAACACAGCCAATGAGAACAGCAGCATGGGATTCCCTCACTGGAAGAGAAAGCCATGATTATGTAATCCAAAGCAGCACATGCTCTGCCCTCAGATGCTGTCTCCAGTCCTGCCAAGATACCTGTAGGGTCTCCAAAGACATCTTCATGTTCTTCAGCTCCCGAAGCAGATCAATGGCACCATCCTGAAGATTAAAAGCACAGTTACACAACAACTTCTCAAACGTAAACACTGGCATCTTCAACTATACGTCGGTTCTTAGAAAAACACAGCCAGTTTGAATATAGATGCTGTGTTTAGGGGGCAAAACTGGGACTGACTGGTGTGAAGTGTTGGCTTAAATGAGTCTATTGTTTGCGCTGGAGAAATGTGGAGAACAGCCAGCTCATCACAGTAACACAAACGCTTCAAACACGAGAGTTAACGCCGATTTTACGTGAGGACTGACCAATAAGAGCCCGGCGGTCGCGTGGATGAGGATGAAACAGGTGATAATTACATACAGAGTAGCTAGAGAACGAGATCGTTCTTGTTTAATGAGGAAACGAACGCGTGGAAGAAATCAACAGTTCTCTCTCCTACCTGTATTTCCGAAGCTACAGCAAATGTGTCACACTTACAGTGTTTTTCTTATGCACCATTTTGTCTAGCTTCTTTGCGATGCGCTCCACTTCTTGGTCCTTCACCATGTTTACAGGTTTAGGGCTGTTTGATGGCGCCCGATAGCCGTGCCTCCATTTATGTGTGAAAATGTGCCCGTCTCTGTGTGTGTCTCTTTTAGTGGCAGACTATGAGAGGAATCCGCTGCCTTTCTCTCCGCTCTAGAATGTTGTATAGCGATGTTCGAATCGCGAGCGAGTCGTTCTTTTTGGTTGAATCTTTTCACGGAATCAAACGAACCTGTTCCGGTACGAATGATTCATTCACATTCAGACTGAATCGGAGCAGTCCTCGAGTCAACTCACCGACTCACGAGAACCGCGTGCTTTTCAGACATGTTTAAATCGCGTTGAGCGCGAAAATTGAGCGCGCAGTGCGAAAGGTAAGCTACCTTAATAGTGGTAATGGTACACATTCATTATATAAGTTATTTGAAATGTTTAGGAGTTAATATTATGGCAGGTTTCTCAACTTTAAAAGCAAATGTTTTAGAAGATAAGCCAAGCCTTGCGACAAACTGAACTAGGCACGTGAAATTACAACAAACACATTTTAAGGAACAATACACAGCGACTAACAAAGTTCGAGGAAAGAAGCGGTTCTTTGAGCGCCATGTTTAAAAGAACCGATTCTCGGAAATTTGAACTGCTCGACGGTTCTGTGTTGAAGCAGGGTGTTATGGGAAATGGAGTTAACAGCAAAGCAGTTACATATGAAACAGTATTTCTAGCAATTCTGATATTTTTGTCTTGACCATTGTCACAAAAACATTTTGTAAACAGCTTTGACATTTTGTTTTGGTAATAGACTGCTGTAATAGTCTGTCCTTTAGCATAAGCAGCTAGAAAATAGCTACAGAAGAAATTTAACCCTATCAGTGGTTGGCTTGACCTGAAGTTCATCTAAACATCCATTTTTAAAGGGCTCACAGCTGATTAATGATTAACTCCCCCTTAATATCTATATGTGACAAACATGTTGGTTTTGTTTACTGCATAACTTACTTCAAATCTTTTAGTTCTGCAGAAGTCATGTGTTGTGATTAACTAACTATTACACATATAGGCCCAGTTTCACAAACAGGGTTTTGTTTAAGCCAGGACTAGGCATTAATTAAATTAAGATATTTGAGCAACTTTTACAAAAATGCCTTGTAAGAAAATATTACAGGTGTGCATCTTAACACAGAACAATGACACTGACATGTTTTAAGATATGTCAGAGCAAGATATCTTCTTCTGAGACAGCTCAAACATGCAATTTAGTCTGGGACTAGCTTAAGCCTTGTCTGTGAAACTGGGGGATAGCGCACTAAGCATGCTTCAACATCATAATCAGGGATCAGTGATTATCAAAAAGGTATGCGTTCACTCTGCAGATCTTTACAAGATGAGGACAGCATTATTTGGACTTACTGTGTGCTATGTGAATAGGTTTAAGTTTAACAGACATTTTATTTTTATCAGTAGAGGGCGTCATTGTAACAAAAGTTCAAAAGTATTTTGCCACCTAAACTACAAATAAAAATGTATCAATTCCATTACATTAGACAACAAAATATCAAACTGAAGTGACTTTTCTTTTAACCCTTACGTTGTCTTAAAGTAATTTTTGAAGAATTTATTTAATTTTTTAGCTTAAAAGCAGGTTTGATTCACTGTAAGTTGTTTTAGCGGGATTCAAGAAGTAACTTGTACAATATGTAAAATATTGCGATCACACTTGTCCTGTAGCATTTATTCATTTTATAAGACAGTTTGCCACAGATTTTTGCGTTTCAAGCGACATTGAAAACAATAGCGACACACTGAATCAGAGCTCTGAGTGTTCCCATAATGCCCTGTTGAACCCACGGTATGTGCACATACAGGAGTTGAAGCCTCTATATATGAGTGAAGGTGACAGAGTGGCATGTTCTCCAGCTGAGGAAACCCCACCTCAGCATTGAGGGAATGTGTTCAGAGAGGGGAGGGGGAAGTCCCCGAAACGGCCAGCTCAGGCCTCAGTCACTCAGGCAGGAAACCCGGTCTTCATCACCCAGCTGAGGTCATCTCTGATTATAACTGGACCGGGTTAAGGCAGCCCAACCGGCTCGATAAAACATGCCCTGTTCCTGCCATACATTCCCTATTTAGAGGGATACAGGCGGTGTCACTTTGGTTCTTACTTTGGACTTTTTGTGTGCTTTAGAAACGTGTTGATTGATTGAGGTGTGTGTTTATTTCACTCTGCTTATCAGTGTGAGGCTGATGCCGAGCATTAATCTGTCATTATGAGGCATGGGGTCAAACTGATCTTAAATGAGAAATACATTATATTGTCATCATTTTTTTATAACGTTGACATTTTTTCTTAACATTTTTTCATTACATTTCACAACAAATGTTAACTCTTTTTACAAGATTCTTACAAGATTCTTAAGAACAATATGTGTGAACAAACTTGGCATTTTTGTAATTGTCAACTTTTTTTTTTTAACATTTACTGTAGAAAAAAGAAAAAAAGTAAACCTTAGTATAGGAACCAGTTCCTGCTATTAAGTAGTTGTCTACTGGCATAACTATTATTAATATATTTGGCTGTTTATTAGTATTTTTTAAAGCATGTAGTGTGCATCCCTTATCCCTAATACCTTTTAATAACTAAATTAATAATATGCAGAAAATTAGATATTTATTGAGGTTAAAGTCATAGTTAATGGTTTGTTAATAGCGAGAATTGGAGTTTAAAAATAGCGTAAGCGAAAGAAATGTTATTTGTTTGTTTTTTTTATACATATATACATTTGTAAACGGTTTTATTTTATTTTATTTCCAAGTCTAGGATTTCATAAGCTATAAGAAGCTCTCATTTAAAATTAAAACAGCTAAATAGATGAGTACTGTAATGTATTTTGATTGACAGTTGTTGGCTCAAGTTCACGATTTATTTGTGTAAATACGCTTCATTAATGTTGCTATGTAACTGTTTTTATATTTGGAACATAATAGAGTAATTATTAAAAAGCATGTCAATGTTCTGAGATATTTAAATCTTTTTATGTTTACAGTATATAGCAATGATCGAATATATCCACATTAATAATGTATAACATGATAACTGATTACACTGATATGGTTTTGTTGTTATGGGAATATCAAAAACATAATATGTTCTCTTTTAACTTTGTAAGAATATGTATTTTAGCATCATATCATCATAACTTTCATATATATTTTTTATACAAAGAATGCTCACTTTACACCTAATAAATAATGAATGCTATTTACCAAATATATAGTTATATAGCAACATTAAATGGCATGCATACAAATAATGCAGCAGCTATGTTTTGTACGGTACATCCAAAAGCTCCTCCCAGTAATCTCTATTGATTTTAATAGTTTGAAGCGTGTGCATTTGTTTAGCTCTGTTTAAAGCGCTCAGGGGAACAGGGCTGTGTGTTTGAGTGGGAGAAAGAGAGCGAAGGAAAGAGCTGTGACATCTCATGCAGGCAATATCATGTGTGCTGAGTTGAAACAGATCACTCTGTCAATAAGCACTTTCAAATTGAAATCAGATGCGGACCTCTTCTAGTCCCGAACCTACATCCTCTTTACAATCACAGAGGAAATTTCACATGGGGTGAGTGCGACCTGTCCTGCGCAGTTAAAAAGCCTATGTGTAATTGCAAACAGTTTGAGGAAAGCAACCCAGGGCTTGGAAAATGGTCCTATGTGCTGTAGCGTTACTGTAAGCACGTTGGTATGTGTTTATTAAGGGGCGAATGATGCAAGATGGCCCTGGCACGGGCTGACACGGACAAATATCTCGGCCACAGACGAACGCAGACTGCGAATGTTAGCTGCAGCGTATCTGCTTGACCTAAATGGGAGCTAATTGTGTTTATTCTGCTCACTGCCGTGTTTCTTCTTCTCGGCGAAGACTTTGGTTGCTGAACCGTGTTCTCATATTACCTTTGTAACAAATGTATCTTTCCCTGGCCGTCCTCAATATGATAACAAACTCCAGTCGATGCCATATTTAACATCTAGAGTAATTTTTCATGCTGTTTTTCACTCTCAGGCAGTGAGATACCGTAAAACATGTGAGCCTGGTCGAAGCGAATGATGAGTTACATAAAAAGTCAGGGAGAAGGGGACTGAACATCATCCAAGATCTTATTAGAGACAAAGAAGCATTCTCCTCTTCTCTGTCAAGGGTCCTCTCCGTCTGAAAGGAAAGTGCATGTTCTTGATTTTTAACACATGTATCAGAACACATAAAACAGTGTCTGTAGGACTCCAGGAACAGCCCCAGGCCTGCTCTTGATGTGCTGGGAAAGCGATTTTAGGCCAGCGGTGATCTGCAGAGCCCACATTACAGTTCTGCCCTGATCGTTTTCATCCTGAAATACACCACAACAAAAAGTCACGTTGATTCTGCAGGACATGGAGCGTCTAAACAGACGTATTAGCTTTCTGGACAGCCCTGGATAACACTGACTTCATTATTTACATCTACACTCTATTTTATATCATTTTATTCAGCAAGAATGTATTTAACACTGGCAGACCTTGACATTTTTACAACAACAAAAAAACCTCATGGTTTCATATTAAGCAGCACAATTATTTGCAACATTGATGATAATAATATCAGCTTATGATTTCTGAAAGATCATGTGAAAATTCGGCATTTTACAATATATCAATATAGAAAACAGTTAGGCCTATCTAAATTAGTTGGTGCTCTGTTTCTATTGTATAACTAAAACCTTGGAGAGACTGCTTTCAAAAACTAATACCCACTGCAATCATTAAAGAAGACCATATAAAATATACAAAATTACAGCAGTTGAAAAGTTTAAAAATCCAAAGCAAAGTCCTTCTCGTAACCTCAAATGTCATTGGTTCTTGCGCTTCAATGTGTCATTTGAGATCATTGGAATGTTTTATGAAATCTGTTTATGTGCCATGTTTTGATTTCATAAATTTGTTTGTCATACATTATAAGGTTCCTTCAGAAGACTATATTATCCATAGCAATCTATTTTAGTATTATGTACTCCATTTATAAATATGTTTAATTTAATTTTCATATTTACTTAGTTTTGTTATATTCAGTACTTTTTTAAATGCGTTTGTTTATGTTTTAGTGCCGTATTAATTTTTATATAAATATTTAATTGATATTTTTCATATTTTATTTCAGCTGTATTTCAAATGGTGAATATTTATTTATAAATAAATATATATATATATATATATATATATATGTCCCACAGAAAAAAGTCATACAGGTTTGGTAACTGGAATTTCAGTCTCTTTAAACTATTGTTGTTGCATTTATCATGCAGTGACAAAAGCATAGATATGTATTGCAGTGATTCATCTTACAGCTTGATTATAATGGCACATATATTTGGTTTAATTTTTCCTTAATCCTCTTAATCCAAACTGAACCACATTTAACATTTTCTCAACTACAAGCTAACAGTGATGCTTCTCTTAGTAAGCGCCACACTGACATGCTTTAATGACATCACCGTGTTCCCTTTTGGGCTCAGAACAGGCATCTGGCCTTCAACAGGAAGTACAATAATGCAGCCACACAATAAGCCATTAAACACATCACACACACATCAACGATCACAATTGCTCCGGCAAACTAACCTTCTGTTTTCCTGCCGCCATCCAACCAAATATGTATATATAAAAAAAATCTCCACGTGTAAAAACACACTTTTCATCATCCTTTCCCCTCTATCTTAAGACCTCAAATCCCATCTTCTGCTCCAGAAAACCCCCTGCTGCCTCAATCTAGTAAGAAAACATCTATACAGCTCACATTCCCCCTCCAATCTTCGTTCCTTCCACGGACCCACTGAAGCGCTTTCTCTTTCAGGCAGTGCCGCTAAACCTTGCAGAAACATTTGAGGAGCACCTCATTTGATCCCCCCCCCCTCCTCTCTGCCCAGCCTTGACCCTCTCCGTCGGGGGAATTGAGTGCTTCCCTTTGGCCTGTCTCAGCAGGGTTACTGTGCTGCTGTGCTGCAGGGCGCTGTGTGGGAAGCCGTCGGCCCTCTCACTCTCACACGCACCTCACGGCTCTTCCTATTCAACGTTTCCTCCTGCTGCCGCTCACACATGGCTTTTTTGTTTTTTTGTTTAGCTGGTTTTGTTCTGTTTTCTTTTTTCATGTCTCTCCCTCTCCTTCTCTCTCCTCTGGGATCGGCAGAAGAATGGAGGGACAGTAAACCTGAGGCGTGCGCATTTCCTCTGCGAAGTTAGGACTCGGATTGTGTCAGCATCCCTGCCTGCTGCCTGTCACTCTCACTGTTCCCCTGCCTTCATCATCTTCCTCTTACAGTAGGCATACAGTAGTTCAAGTGAAAATACTGCCCGTATCTACATGCCCTTTGCAAACTCAGCACATAAGGACTATTTTTTTCAGATTGTGGTCACTCGGGATAATAATTGTGGCTTTAAGCTTTAAAGAGGACTTGAATACATTGGATGTTCAAAATTAATTGATTCTTGCGTGCAGCTGACTGAAAAAAGTGCAAAGCAGTTCTTAAATGGCATATCATTTGCAAAGATTAAAGCAAAATGCAAAAACCAAATATGCTATAGAATTGCAATGTTTATAGAATTGTGTAAGCACTATATATTATAAAAATATGCATAAATACAGTGTAATTACAACTTTGAAGAGTAAAGTGCATTATAGCAGGAGAAATGTTATCTGTAATCATTTATTTGTCATTATTTATTTTGGAATAATTATAATGAATCCTACATTTTTAAATTATATACAGTATAATATAAACAGATTTTTCATTTAACAGTGCATAATGTTGAAATTGCTGTCATTTTCTAATAACAATTATTTGTATAATTGTCATATTATTTTCTATAATTCATTATTTTATTTTATTATATTATTATTCATTATTTCTTTGTATGTCCAAAGTGTCATAGAAAATATTTTTATGAAATTTGAAGGCAATTCTTATTATTAATAATGAAAACAAATATTGAAAGGTTCAACACATTTAGTTTCATTGCACTATAATCTTTCTTACTTAACAGTGTCTTGATCAACAGATTTGATCTTTGTCACCAAACAAGAATGGAACGTAGCCTATGATGTATCGCAAATGCTGTTACGATTGTTTAAGAGAACTGATTTTAAAGTAGATTGTCAGGCATGTAATGTATTATACATATTAGCTTCACAGAAAATGTTACCAAATCCACTTATGTTCTTCTAAAACCCAGTCATATTCTATATCAATTGTGTTTTTGGTGCCATGGCACGTTCAGCTCTTTGAAAGGTCACAGAGAAGATAAACCTGTAATCCATCTCTTTATAAATTGTTTTCATATTGTTTATGATCCACTTCCAGCCCCATGCTGTTTTATTTTTACTTAACTGAAGGCACTAATTCTTTGCATTCATCTCCACCCACTGCAGATCATCACCATAGAGATTCATCCATCAGCCTTTCTGGATTCACCAGTGAACAGATCTGCTCGCAGGAATCTCAGCGTATGGGAACTCTCAGTGCTGTGTGAAATATTTAGGATGATGGATCTCGTGATCTCACTGCACTTTGATTCGGTCAGACTCTGGGTGAGTTGTGTGAGTAACGGACAGATGCGTCAGTGAGCAGGGGACGTGTGGCCGTTACATATTTCGGCATGCCTGCACACATTGTCTCAGGTCTTGTGGCATGTCACTATGGTATTGTTTTTTAATGGCCTCCTGGGAGTGTGTGTGTGTGTTCAGGCTGGATAGAAGCCATGTCCTTAATTGGTTCTGAGTATGTGCGTATTTGTGTTTTATCAGGTCCTGTGTATGTGTATATGAGTTTATATGCTGGTGCATATATCTATATATATATGCATATATGTATATATGATGTATGTATCATTTCAACACTAGGGAGTGGATGTGATTTGAGCATTTTCCATTTTTATTTAGTTTAGGCCATTTTCTAACGTAATAGTTCTTGTTTTAAGAGTGCATGTCTGTTTTGTGTTATCATTTTTATTTACATGCAAAAGGCCAACTTACATATATGCTTACATTAACAACAAAAATCAAATAATTAATTTAATGGAGTAAAATAAAAAATAATCAGATTCATGAAAAAATCTAACTTTTTCTTTTTCCTCCGAACAAAAATATTAGGTGCTAATTATTATCTTTTTAATTAAGTAATTAACTGTTTTTAACAGTGATGATGATACAAAATATTTCTTGAGCAGCAC
>JAUMHQ010000089.1:5872633-5885155 GCA_032361165.1 Enteromius paludinosus | reverse complement strand
AAATTTTGACCTTGTGGGGACATTTCTTAGGTCCCCATGAGGAAACAAGCTTATAAATCACACAGAATGAAGTTTTTAGAAAATATAAAAGCGCACACAGTTTCCTGTTAGGTGTATGGTCAGTGTAGGACAATACCACATACAGTCTGTACAGTATAAACATTATTACGCCTATAGATAGACCCCATAAAACATGTAAACCCAACATTTGTGTGCATGCGCGTGTTGTGATCACGTATCTTTATTTATTTCATGTTGTGACAGTTATGAAGTAACTGATATCATTTTCACAAACCTAAAATGTAGCTGGTATACAGCACAATCATAGTTTATTTCAAATCAGGCCGAAAATGACTCTGTCTGCAGTAATGACTCTGAATGATTCACTGAGTCAGTTCAAACCGCTAAATTACAAAGGAGCTTGAGGCTGTTTTGTGAAGCTTTTTTGGTTGACTCATAAAAATAAATATTTCCTAAAAGGCCTGTTCACATCATAACTATCATAACACTAATTCTTAACTCCAAACCAGCACACAAAAACGTTATTATAACCATGTTCTGTTGTTTGCAAATGTAAATGCTCAAGCTTTTTAAAGCAGGATGGATTCTGATTGGCTGTCTGTGTTTTAGTGTGAAAAGATCATCAGTGATTCCAAAGTTATTGTTCCGTAATTGTTAAAGTTGATTTTTAAAACTATAGCATTGTCATTATAGCTTTGGTCTATATAGCAAATTTTGCCCATCATGACAAATGTAAGGGAGGTGTATTCTTTTTTATAACTCCATTTAAATTATATGAAGCCCTAAAGTTCTGCATAATTAAGGGCGTGGCCACTTGAGTGACAGGTGGATTGCTGCTGCTGTCACCAGTGTGCTACTTGGGCGTGGCTTTAGCAATCAGCTCCACCCATGTCCTGCCTCTTTGCCCAATTTGGTTATCCGGGAGTGATGCGTTGCCAAGATGGCGACGGCCAGCTCTTCCCACTTTGAGCTTCAAAAACGGTCTTTACAAACTTCACGGACACTATATTGCATGTTTTTGTTTCTTTTACAGTCTATTGTGTGAACATGCCCTAATGTGTCATTCTTTCATAAAACAGACATCACGGCTTATGCTTTGTTTGCATATCTCGAAACCAGAATATTATAAGCTATGTTTCCATTCAAAGTTGTGAATTTAACTTATACCAAAAAATGTAATATTGGGTAAATAATTTGACAAAGAAAACACTATTTCAATAAATGTGTTAAAGAGAACAAAATCATCACTATCTGGGAAACTGGCGCAAAATATAATTCATAAAAATATAATAAAAATGGAGGTTGCTGCAACCGATTAAACAACTGTAGCTCGTAACGACACATGCAATAACAGACACGGTCATATTATACTGCATTCAGAGGAGGACACCTGCTTTTTAGAAACACTGCAAAACAATTCTGGGAAATATCTTGGCAACCATCGTGAACAGCTATGCCAGTATAATTTGCATGACCCTCGCTCACATATTCTTCATATTATGCAAAATTGTAGTTTGTAGCATGTTTTTATGTGTGTTTTTAGGTGTCAGTAAGTAAGAAGATGAAAGAGCTTGACCTGTGTAAGTGTTTTATTATTGCAGCTGAAGATTGCACGTGTGTGTGTGTGTGTGTGTTTTTCTTTGCACACTTGCTTCAGCTTTTCCATCAGGCCAAAATACGGACTCTCCCCAAAACCCCGTCCAACAAACCTACTGCATGATGTCATCTGTATATTTTCTGTTTCTTTCCTCCCTTCTTCTTCTTAACAGGAAGTATGGCCCCCTGCTATACCCTTACTCTTCCCCTCTTGGACAGGAAGTAGCTCTACCTCCCCTTCCTGTGTAAGCAGCAGGACATGGCGCATATGTGTGCGCGAATAAACATGCGTGTACCCGTAAATGCGTAAAGGAACCACGTATTTATTACAGAACAGACTGGCACCTGGTAGATACGTGATGTAATACGTCTCGCAAATCTGCCTTGTTTCTTATGTCTCAGCAAGGCTGCATTTATTTGTTCAAAAATACAAGTAAAAATTTTAACTGTTTTCTACTTGAATATTAAAATTTTATGTCATGGCAAAGTTTAATTTTGCATCATTACAATGTCACATAAGAGTCATTTCAAAAATATAAAAATAAGGCTTATATCCAAATGAATTCCCAAAATTATAGTAGTATGTAAATTATAGCCCAGATTTAGCACTAAACATTTGTGGGTGTAATACCCTATACGAGGTGAAATGGGGCCACTAGTATGGGCCAGGCAAGAAATCAGACTGCAGGGAAGAGCTGATGTTATAGTCAGCCTCATACATCAGCTTTTTATACAACAAAATCTGAAACATCTTGAGATCATTAGGAAGAGCTATATTTGACATTTTTAGCAATTATGCATGAAACGTCACATTGACTTACTGCAACTTGATCCCTGTGAGTAGGTGGCTTTTTAAATGGAATATTATTCCAGAGACAGCACTGGAAAACACAAAGCTGCTGGTCGCTGGTTCCTGACTTCCTGTGTCCAATCTTTACCGTTGAACTGGAACGTAAGTCTCCTTTGACTTTCCCTTTCCTGAACTGCCGGCATAATTTACGAGCATAGCTCTGCACAGGCCTGGTGGTTTGGTGGCCTTGGGTTTGTGTGACCCGTGGGTTGTGGGTTCAAACCCCGGACAGAACGGTAACGGTGACCCAACCAAATGGACAGATGCCATACCACTCTGAGCTTCAAACACACGTTGAGATAGTTACAGCGTGAACAACCTGCTAAGACTTCTGCTGTTCAAATGTAGGCCTAATACTGATGCTTTAGCACATTTTAATCGCATTTTCAGTCCCTCTTTCATTTGATATACAGTATTTGTGCACTGAACAGGATTGTGCATTTTTTGTACATTAGCAGTTCTAAAATGAATTGCAATTAAATGATGGTTGTATGCTGAAACTTCACTGTAAATAAGGTTCAGAAAATAACTGTAATGCAGCAATGTCATGCTGTAGAATTACAATAATTATCTGTGCCTGCATTACAGTAATCTTGAGTATATGTACACTGTGTTTACGTTCTCAGGATGTTTCCAGCATTTTGTTGCTTTTTTTTGCGATTTGTTGATTTATTGTGCTTTTTGTTATTTTGTTGTCACTTTTACTTGCGTGTCTTTATATAAAAGTTAGCAATTTTACATGACCTTGAAATGACCTTGTTTAGAATACACACACTTTAAAAATACATTTTCAAAGTTGATGAATGAATAAAAATCAATGCAGCACTACATATGTCCACTTCAAAATCTAATTTCAGTGTGGTACTTTTGCCATTTCTTTGTAATTAATTGTCAAATTTGTTAGCAATTTCCAAGTCAAATGTTTTCATTGCACATGCTTTTTAATAATAAAAAAAAAACAAAATTATTTCCATACTACAATGAACATATAGGCCCTAGTGTAGATACAGTATGTAAAGTGAATAAAACAATTTTGCACGATATGGTTGTGTTTGAACAGTCATTTGAGTAAATGACCTATAAGCTTGCATTTCAGTGTTAAGTTCTGAATATAATATTTTATTGTAAGAAATTACAGTTAAACATGGCAGTTGTTGACAGTGTGTTCTAATTGTTAAAGTAGCAGTGCATTGTGTTATTCCAGGACAAGCTGCACTACTCTGAGTTGTGAGGGGTCATTTTCTCCATGGCTTTCTGCAGTTTCCATGACAGTGCCATAATTGACAGTGCAGCGTCTGTGAGACGGGCTGCTGACCCGGAGTGACGCCTTGCTAAAGATCGGGGAGTGAGCCAGCAGACTAAAACAGCCCTCATAAACGCTCCGTTCTTTTTTGGGGGTTGTTTTAGTGTTTTTGATGTTTTTCTGTTTCGAGGTTATTTTTTCCTTTCACACAATTCCCCTTCTCAGGTTTCCATTTCTCTTTTACAAACATATCATTGTGAGTCTCTGTCTCTGCAGAGTCAAGCAGGACTTGGCCCTGAGTTCGAGTGTGTGCGTGTATGTGTGCTTACCCACACACTCAACACATACTACTAAAGGGCTAGTCACTGCCCTTGCCCGGAGGTTTCGAGGGCAGTGTCTCCACTTGGTCTTCGACAGGGTAATTTCAATTGCTGACTCTCTCAGACACAATCACACACACAGTAAACTCATATCCTTTTCCCAGGACCAAACAGTCTCTTAACCCGCTGGAGCCATGCGGCCGTTGTGTAACATCCACCCAGGCTCTGTGTGTTATTTTATTCCTTTCTCATCCTGCCTGTTATTTGCTACGCATGTAATTATAAAAAACAACTTTATGCCCTTGATGAGTGATGTTTTTTTCATGTCTCTGTGATGTAAAGACACTACCACTTACTCACTGATTTATCTTCACTGTGTTAAATGGCTGTTTCCGTAGCGATGTGACAGGACTCTGCAAACTGAGCACAAAACTCTTTTTTGTTTGCATTAAGTGGTTTTCTCTGGGAGAGAAGAAGACAGGGAGACCGCAAGTGTGGGGAGTGGACGAGTGCCAAATGTGGGGGGAGGGTGGGGGTAAACGAGGGTAGACGACAGTAAGAAAGAAAGAAAGAAAGAAAGAAGCAATCAAACAACGAAACAAATACTCAAAGAGAACAGAACAAATCAAACTCAAGTTCAGAGTCCATCTGTCAATCAAAGACTCAAATAATGTAACAAACATAAAAAAGAAAAAAAAAATTAAGCGATCAAACTAAAAAATTCAACAAATACTCAAACAAAAATCAACAAAACCTTAAATACAAAACTGCAATTAGTCTCGCGGACTGACGGCTGAAGGTCTGGAATTCATAGCTGCTTTCTTTGGCCAAGGCCCGCCCATAAGGCCATTTGACTGACATGTCAAACAACCAATCACAGTTCGTTTCGTTCAGCTTCACGTTTCGGGGCATGGAAATGTTCCCACCACAACAGAACGCTGTGCAACAGTCAGTCAGCATAGAAAATCCCGATGAGACGCTTGCGGTAAACATCTGTTTGAAGCATCTCTCCACATTTTAAAAACCCACGAGCATTTCTGGAGAACCGAACACAATACTGAATCGGCCAGCTGCGATGTCAGCGTCTGCTGTTTCATGTTTGTCAGCAAACGCGGATGATATCCCCTTCTGAGTTAGGTACTTCACTTGATCTTCCATAATAGATAGGAAGGGACGCACAACTAGTAAAATTGGATCGCATACTTTTGAGAATCCAACGTTTAACTGATCTTAATAAATGCTTATTGTCAATCATGTAAACACGACAGGTTTTTTTCTTCCCAATCACACGTCTGTGCTTTGTTTCCCGGCGGACCGAAAATAAACGTGACACTCGCGCCCCTCGGAAATCCGCTCAAATTCAACCAATCAGATGACGACTTCAACACCGCTGAAGTGTTTCCAGAAAAGTGTACCATATGCATCTGACGTTCAGCCAACGCTCCGTCGGCGTGACGTCTGAGGCTGAGACTAACCTGCAATCAGTCAATCGAAGAAGGATTCTAAGAAACAAACACAGAAAAGAAAATAGATAAAACTAAGTAGTCAAACAAAAAAATAAAAGCAAATGCTCAAGGTAAGTCAAACAAAAACAAAGAAACAAACAGACCAAAACAAACACTGAAAGACAAAAACTGCAATCAGACAAACAATGAAACAAAGACGCAACAAAACAAAAAGAAAAAGAAATAAATATTTAAAAACAAACAAATGAAAAAAAATAAGGCAATCAAACAATGAAACAAAAAACTCATAGAAACAGACAATCAAGGAAATTAAATGAACATGAAAAGAAACAGTTGAAAAACAATAACCCAAATAAAGAAACAAAAACAATCAAGCAAATCAGGCAAACATAAAACATCTTAACAAGAAAAGAAGAATAGTCAACATAAAAACAACAAATAAGGTATAATTTAAATATAATTTAAAGAGTTAAAAAAAATATATTAGACAAGCATTCACTCAAGGAACAAAACATAAGAGAATTGTTATAAGTCTGAACTAATGAAAATGGGAGGGAAAAAAATATAATTTTCAGGAATAGCTACTTTCATCTTGTTGCTCTCTGAATATCTGCACACAATACACACGCTCACAGTTTGAAGCTGCACAGCTCTATAAAGCTTTCCTTGTTGTTGCTTTCCAATTCTATTTTCTGATTTTATTTTCACATGAAACGTTTGTCAGCACATTCCACTTATTTACTCTTAATTTACCCCAAAAATGTCTGGAAAGTTCCGCCCAAAATTGAAAAAGACAGGAAAACAAGATGAGGAAAGATGTTGCTTATGTGTCGTTTGTGAGTCTCTGTAGCTAACCACCCACTCCAGTGCTATTCGGCACATCAAAAAGAGCTTAAGTTTCTGATGGAAAGCCAAACATTTCCTATTCCATTTTCATGGTCTCTCTTTCTCTCGTCTTCTGCAGCTCTCTGTGTCCAGCAAAAGAGCCAGCACGAAGCAGCACTGAAGTGATCCTGTTCCCAAGATATCTGAAGGTGAATTTTTCCAGAGACATCTGCATATTCAGTTGATGTTGCTGTTGACCCTGCTGTTGTAGCGCATTTCAGAATAATGAGATTCACTAAAACTGCTTTCCTGCTGGTGTAATAAATGCTTAAATATTGAAATACAATACATCACGTTGAATAGACAAATACAGGTGTGATTATTCTAAAAAAAGAAACTGTCCAGTGACACATGTTTGCACGAGTGAGGTTGTTGTAGTATTTAAGGCCAATCTTAACTACATCTGGTGGATTGGCACACTGTCACCTGTAAAAATGTGTGTGTGTTCATTCATAAAGCAGATGACTCTGTTTCCTCTCCTTTGTTATTCCAGTTTCTTCCTGTTTCACACACTTTAATTTCACACTCAAAAACAGATTTAAAGAAAGGGAAAGAGAGTGATATTGCACAACATTATTTGTCAACAGGTTATCTGAATAGCACTTTATAGAGGTGTCTTTAAAACCATATGGCAGACGTGTGATGTTAACAAAAGCGTTCACTGCTGCTACTGTTTGCTCTCAGCACAACATTTCCTATTTCTCAGTCTATTTCTATTTCCCCAGTTGGAGGATGTTTTTTCCTTTTCCTGGTCACGTATTACTCAACATCAATGATACCTCAAGGAGGTATTTCCCATTACTTTGTAAACGAAATTGTTCATCAACAGGACTGATAGATCACTGCACTGTTGACCAGATATGCATCTGAATGTGTCTACTTCCTGAGTATAGTAGGTGAAAACTGTCCAAATTCAAAGCATTCATAAAAATGGTAGCCAAAGGCATTCTGAAGTGCTCATCCGACAGACAATTTACTGGTACACGAGGCTGCAGGAGTTGGGGATACGAGTAAGGCAATGCAATGCAATTTTCATATTAACCCTATTAAAGGGCTAGTTCTCCAAAAAGAAATAAATCTGCATCACTGACTTCTATAGTGTATAGTTGCGACGCTCGAGTGCCATGTAGACGGTGTAACATTGGATCTTCTTTGTTTCACAGAACTGATCATTGCCTGGGTTGCATAGGCTACATATGTGTGGGGAGGAGCTACCAAAATATGGACGAGACCGTTTTGGGGTTTTAAAATATCAACATTGGCTTCCAGAAATCGCTTACCCTGCCTTTAATGTTATTAAACTACGAAAATACTTTTTGCATTCAAAAAAACAAAAACAGAAAGACAAAAAACAATAGTTGAACAAAGTCGTTAACAGACTTTGAAGGTTGGACCACTGATGTCACATGGATTATTTTAACAATATCCTTATTACCTTTCTGGGCCTTGAATGTGGTAGGACCCTTGCTGTCTATGCCGGGTCAGAAAGCTCTCAGATTTCATCAAAAATATTTGAATTTGTGTTCTGAAGATGAATGTCGAAGAAGAGGTCTCACGGCTTTGGGATGAGTTGAGGGTGAGCAATTAGTGACTGACCCTTTGATACTTTAAAGAACATAATTTTTTAAGAGTTGCAAAGCGCTTATTCATTAGAAGTATACTCAGAGATTTTGGATGCAGCAAAGATAATGACCAAACCTATTTTTTCTAAACACATATGGATTTAAGTGGTTTCAGTAAAAGAGGTTAGAACACAGCCCAATGTGTACTTAGTTTTCCCCACATTCAATAGGATATGTGTTTATGTGTGTGATGTACATTCCTGCAGGCACACAACGTTATAAGACATTGATATTTGGTTAAATTTTGGTCGTCAGGAGACCAGAATCCTACACAAATTCAATGTTAAATTGACGTCCAATACAGACGTCAGCTAACGTTGATATTGTGTTGTTTTTAGGTTGTGTAACCAAAATCCAATGTTAAGTCAATGGCAAATATTGATGTAAACCCGATTTTCATTTTTAACCTAAATGCAATGTATGTCCGACGTCATGACCAATGTCAATCTGCAACAAGTTCTCACTCCCAACTCGTCAACATTTTGACACTAGGTCAAGACCAATTTGATGATCAAGGTATCCCTTTGTAGTCATTTTTCAACGCGAAGGGTCCTCAGTTGTTTTAAATACGATTTTTTTTTTATCGTCATAATTAAAATATATATTGGGTAAAACCAATGGCATTATTGCATATATGTAGGGTGTGATTTTTCACTATAAACAGTCAAAACAGTTTTGTTCAAATTATATAATTTACACATTTATGAACACGTAACCCAACCCCTGTACCTAAACTTACCATCTGTCTATAAAACTCAAGATATAGCAGGCAGATACAACCACCGTCATCATTTATTTGAAAAATATTAATATTCCAAGTCTTCTGATGCAAAAACAATTTGTGAGAGGAATAGACGATTTCAAAAAATGCTGCTACAAGAATCTTTACGTCAACTTTGGTTGTCAAATGCCATTGGCTCTTGTGTGTCTTGTGACCGATTGCATCATGCAGTTGTGAAATACTATTGGCTCTTGTGTATCTCGTGACCGATTGCGTTATGCTATGGAAAGGGGGTATGTTTTTTGAATGAGATGACAGTTGATGACATCGCATTAACCGAGCGGGATAATTTTGTATGTTTTACTCTCTTCTTCGCATAAAGACTTCATATGGCTTCAGAGGACGAATGTGACACGACTTGTTTGTAATGTATTTATACTGCTTTTTTATGATTAGTTTGTGCAAGAAATACCTGTACAGTAACTGCATTTGCCTGTGTGTGTGTTTATATTGTTCAGAGGAGGGTAGGTTTGGGGTAGGGGAGGGGTTCGGTGCTCCAATATAAATAAAACAAAATTATAATAAATTTATAAATGCACGCAAAACCTTTAAAACCATTACATTAAGCACAACAACTGAGGACCCTTCACGTCGAAAAATGACTACAAAGGGGTACCTTGATTGCCAAAAAGCGACGCAAAAAGGTCTTTATGTATTTATAGCACTCCACTAAATATATTTGTCACTTGATAGGTGTAGATGTCATATAGGCTACTACCTGGTAGGCTATATTCTATATTCATTTGCCACTGTAAAATGAGATGTCAGCGAGTGTAAGAACACATGGGAAAGTTGTAATATGTGGTGGGTACAGTTGCTGTGCTGGATTGCTGGGTGTTTACTGACCTGAAGAAAAGCCTTGACAACACTGCATCTATGAATGATTCAGACGTCAGTAAAACCCTCTAGACCCATCTCTATTATTCTCACATACCTCCCAGTGGAGTTAGTTTTAGCATGTGTGTGTGTGTGTTGCTGAGGTTCCTTTGTTGGTCCTCAGAGACCGTTGCGAGTTTGTATGAAAAACAGGAAACAGTGCTCATGGTGATGCAAAGAAACAGGAGCTTGGGAAGACGGTGAGAGAGACAGAGAGAGAGAGAGAGAGAGAGAGAGAGAGAGAGACAAACAGCTGAGGCAGAAAAGTGTGTAGAGCATTAACATGCTGTCATTTCAGACATATTAAGAATCGTTTAAATGATAGTTGTATGAGCAAACATAGCTTTGGCTAGTCCTCCCTGAATTAATTTATTTATTTGGTCTTTTCGTCTTAAAGGCAGTTTGGACAAATAGTGTATATATATATATATATATTAAGAGTTTATTTGCAAAAACTATTTATTTTTTTTTTTTTGCTTATGCTTTTAAAAGTTATGTTTTTATTTATTTAGTTAGTTAGTTTTGTTTTAGTCTAGTCAAAATAACCCAATTGCAGTTTGATTGAGATTAATTTGAATTAGGCAAAATTAAATTTATTTGTTTTTGCAACTTATTTACTAATTTTAGTTCATGACTTACTGACCTTGACACAGAGTCATGATGATTTGTGTGATGAATCCACCTCTACAATATCTTTTCCTATTTTGTTTTATTTTTAGGATTGCAAGAACTGAAAGTGTCTGGGCGTCAGAGATCGTAAATCATAGATAATTTGACATTAGTGGGAGGCTTCCGGTGAATACACGCATATCTGTCACACACTAGGTGGCGCTATAATATGTGCACTTGTGTTTTAGTTCATCACAGTAGACCCTTAAGGGCTAGAATCACAATTATAATTTTTTTGGATCAACCCACAAAAATATATTTGGTTGCACTACTTTTTCGAAACTCAATTCTTCTATTCCAAATGATAAACAAGCTATGAATACAAGTCCGTTTCCAGGTCTCATATTCCTGGCTGGCAGACCTTAATTTCAGCGGTTGTGAGCGTGCAGGGCTTGTTTGGAGACACCGTTGGTCATGGGTAATGTGGAGAGCGAGGTCAGGAAGGTTTGGTCTCTGTGGTGTTGAATCTGCTTTTGATGGCCAAATGTGAAGTGAGGACGGCCACATCAGCCCAGTGGAACGTCCTCCAGCGGTACACCAGAACCACTTTATATCTGTATATAAGACTCTACCTTTCTCTCTTCCTCCCTCTGAAGGAAGCTCTGTGGTGTGGCGTGTTGCAAGCGGGAGCCCATAAGAGCAGCCATGCTGACCTGCTGACCACGGATCAGGCCATCCCGGCGTTCTGCGCTATCTCATTCAGGCTAATTATATCTCACACTGCCATTAGAACAGCTGCCGAACTACTGACCGCTTGGATAGATGCTTGTTTGTGTGCATTCTGTCCATTGATTCCAGATGCAGCTAAAATAGCTTGTTATTCACTTAATGCTCTTAAAGGAATAATTCCCATTTGCTGAAAATATATTCACCCCCAGGCCATCCAAGATGTAATTGTGTTTACTCGTCAGAACACCTTTGAAGAAATTTTGCTTCAAACCATTGCTTTTGGTTAAAAATCGAATCCTCTATTTAGAATATTGCTTTGCCAGTCAATAAGTTGTGTAGTCTGAATCATGTGAGATTTGCACAAATCAAGCACTGCCACAAACAAAAACAGTGTGAATATGTTTGTTACTTTTGATGACAGAGGCCCACAGGTGATTGACTTTTTTAATTGGAGGAAGTGTTTTTACAGATAAGAAGCAACAGTTTAAAGTTAAAACACCTTACAAACATGCAGCTTTTTGCTTAACAAGGTGTTTAATTGGTGGATTGGAGCTGTATGACTTTATCAGCTGTTTGGACTTATTCTGACGGCACCCATTCACTGCAAAACATCCATCGGTTCCTCCAAATCTGTTCTGATGAACATACAAAGTCACCTGAATCCTGCATGGCCTGAGAGAGAGTACATTTTCAGAAATTTTCTTTTAATTCAGTTCGGTATTCAAAGTCAGTTTGATTTTTTACTCATAAATGAATAGATTGATTTACCGGATAAAAAGTGACGGTAAATATGTCAGCAAAACTGAAGTAATTGATGCATTTTTGCTACAGAATTTTACACACATTATTTATAAATGGTTTAAATTTAGACTATATCTAAAAACCATCAGTAGGTTTATACAAATAGTGTTATATTGTTGCACGAGCTATCACAAGCTTCATCTGAGGTTATCTGAGGGTCAGACGATTGTTGTAAGTGAGGGAGTTATAAGTGAGGGAAGGTGTTGACTTTATGATTTTTAGCTTGAAGCTTGTTGCTTCCTGCATTAAACGGAAATTTATTTGTACAGCAGGTGTTTTAGTCTTTTTATCTCTTTTACACACACACACAAACCTTTGTCTAAACAGACACACACAAGCCTTTCCTGAGGGTCTGCTAACAGGATGCTCTCCCCAGACCCAGCAACAAACTTTACGGGAAAAAACACAGGCACATACGCACACACATACACAAACCAAACACACCATAAGTAAGTAGGGTGGCCAGCACAAGCTAAAGACTCTTTTCACATCATCTACTTTTTGTACTTTTTGATGCATATTGGTTCATATTGTTCGTTCCACAGGTTTACACCTGTTAGATGCATTTCTTTTGATCTCACAATGCCTCTGTATGTGCTGTTTCACAATGGAGCCCATCTATATTTGATATTATGTCTAGACAGTGTTATCACACCTCCTCATCTCAGCAGAAAGGAAGAGGTCCACAGGGACTATACTTTTGAATACAGTTGATTTGTGAGA
>JAUMHQ010000089.1:5846507-5862862 GCA_032361165.1 Enteromius paludinosus | reverse complement strand
AAAAATCATACAATGTGATTTCTGGATTGTTCTTTTTAGATTCTGTCTCTCACAGTGGAAATGCACCTATGCTGAAAGTTGTAGACCCCTCCATTATTTCTAAATAAGACAACTTGCAAAATCACAGGGTGATCAAATACTTATTGACCTCACTGTATATCTGCTCGTACTGCAACGTAAAACTAACCTACAGTAGACGCCATCAGGGGGTTATCACATGGTGTGACCTATGATTCGACTTATGACGCAACTTACGTCATATGTCGAGTCAGAAGTCAGCTAAGAAGCCGGAACTCGGCACTCTTGTGGAAAATAACCAGATGTTTATTATTTACATATTGCGAGACTAAACTTTTTCCTAATAACAGCTATCAGCATTTTAGCTAATATATCACTTGTTTTAGTAACTGGTGCTTAGAAGCTTGCCAAACACAGTTAATACTTTAGTTTGAGAAACAAACAGCTAATGGGTTACAAACACATTTGACTGAGGAAATAGATGTGGCACCAACAAGATGATTTACTGAACAGATGTGCCTCATTTGGAGTTAATACATTGTTTAGACTGTTTGATAAAACACCATACCATTCTGCACCAGAGATCAATACTTGTAAATGACACATTTTCCCTTTATTGCCTCAGAGGGAGGGTCACATATTACATTGAAAGTACAAAGTTCACATTATGGTATAATTAGCCTACATAAGTAATATGAATGAAGAACATTAGCCTAATATGTAATAATTTGTGCTAGTAATAAAAAATTGTAATTAGTGCTGCCTGCTAAAGCAATTGCCACTATTATAATTGTTCATACTTATTAGTTGTCCTGGATAAGTAGATATGGTAAAAAAAGAAAAAAAGGTTTGTTCAATTATTACAATATTGTTTGTTAAGCCAAAATATAAGTCTTTGTTATATTGTAGCTCACTAGATAAGCTATCTAGGGGTATATATGCGACATTAAAAGGGATGTTACAAACCTCATATGTGACCCTGGACCACAAAAACGTTCATACTGTATGTAGGACAGGTAAATGAAAAACAATACCTATTCTTGTATTAGGACAACTTTGATGAACTTTTATGATCCACTTCAAATGTTGACCACTGTATACTGTAGCAATATCCATATACATTATATGGGTCAAAATGATAATTTTTTCTTTTACGCCAAAATCATAAGTAAAGATAATGTACGATTATGTTTTTTTTATATAAAATTTCCTACCATAAAACTATATCAAAACTTATTTTATTATTACAATATGCATTGCTAGAACTTGATTTTCTTTTCGCAGTTGTGTTATATAAGCCAAATATTGTCATAACAAACCATGCATCAGTGGAAAGCTTATTTATTATACTTTTTACTTATGACTGGTTTTGTGGTGCATGGTCACATATAATAGAAATGGCCTACAGTTCATGTTGACAGTTAAAGCTGTGTTTACACTGGCAGTCATGAAATCACAGAAGGAGTCTCAAATGGAGTCGTAAATATTTAGGTATGACCATGTAAATGACCACACAATGTTAAAGCTCAAGCTGGGGTTGGTAGGACATAAAATGTAAAAACATTTTGATTTCCAAAACACTGTAGTAAGATACTCAGAGATCTACTGGTAATAGTAAGTGAGTCCGCCTGAAATTTAATTGTTGGAAGATAGTTAATTTAACTGTTTCAAACTACGTGTTGCTTGGCTGGTTACAGCTTCAAAGTACTTCCTTGAGACACCAGTTTTTTTGTTGTTGTTTTTTGCCACGCTGTTTTCTTTTGTGTCTTTGCTCCATTGGATTTCAGAGTTGACTTCAGTCCCCTCATGCCTTTTCTTTGAACCATCTTCTCCCAACGTCAGCCTGTCGTGGCGGATCACAAGATCGGTGCGGCAGCAGTGGCTTGGCAGTCGTCTTACCAGGGTGAGAGGACCAGACAAACAACGGCGAGCAGACATGGCAGCTGACAGCCTGCACAAGATTCATGCCACTGACGGACAAACAAACTGAGCGTCTCAAACGCGAGACTAGCGTAACATCACATGCCTTCTAGCGATAGAGTAGTACATTCGTGCATATCATAACAAACAGCCGCTTAGACAGCCTGGACTGCATATGTTGAAATAGATTATATATATTATATAAATAGGGCGAGTAAAATTATTAATTCATAGTACTTTGGGGTTCTTAGGACCCTAGTTGTAGTTGTGGCTGAGGTTGATATACAGTAAGGCATGACAGATGCATTGAGTCTTCAGTGTATCATATCATAAACGTATCCTTTAAATGCCATCTTGTGTTAACTACCATTTATATTAACTCACTCACTTTTCTTTTGTGAGGAAAGTTGACTTCCCTACAGTGTTTTGACATGCTGTGAAATCTGTAAGATTATGTAATACCTGAACCTGCTCTGTCAGTTATAGAGTATTTCTATCTAATAAAATGAGCTAAGTAGTGACAAAAGTCTAGCACATGTTGTGAGAGTTAAAATAATGAGTGTAAGGTGTTAATCCAACAGTGCATCTGTAGGACTAAAACAACGATGACGTTTATCATGCACCTTCGAAAGTCACATCAATATCACTTTTCTTCAAAGCTTCAGCAAACCTTGTATTTATGTGTTTGAATAACGGAGAACATCAAAGCAAATTCAAACATTTTCATCAATGTTTCATCATATTTATATTGTAAACTTAAAGGGATCGTTCAGACAGTTTCTTTCCAACAAACTGAAGAATTAAAGAGTTTGTTCCAGATTCTTCCGCTGCTATTTACTGGCATTTAGCAAATTGATGTGTTTATGTGTGACACTTTGTTGCAGTTTTTGTAACAGAAGTGGATCTGTGGCATGTGGGCAAAAGCATGAATCTTATTGGTTGGCCAGTTTTCTTCAAAGTACAATAGAGAATGCAAATCTTTGTCGTTGCGCATTGCATCATGGGCAGATGCCACTATGTTTTAGGAAAAGCCAAGTAGCATACAATAACAAAAAATAAATAAATACAAATCACCTAGGTCTATTTAATAATTTTAAGAGCTGCTTTCACTTGCCAATGCAACCACAACATGCTGCTGTGAGCATGTAAGAAATACTGCTGTTGCACAAATAACATATGAAATAACCCCCAATTAAAAATCACCCTCTAGTAGATCTACTGTATACAGGTGGAGCTGGGGAAGGCAGGGTTTCTGAAGTGCACTGCAAATGCTGAGCAGTAAACTCATTGGCTGCAGAAAAGAAACCAATCAGCAGTGCCATGTTAATGATGATGTAATTGTATCAGTTACTCTGGCATGCACAGTGTTTCATGACAGATCTTTGTATTTGTTGATGGAGGATTTATGGTTTGACTTTAGAACTTTGCTTTAATTGTTTAATAGTTATAAGTCATAGAGTTGTTAATAATTCCACGAATTCGATTTTTCCTTTTTATATGTTTTTGAAAAGTTTCATGTACAAATGGCAATGTTTTCAAAACTATCCAGTTCACATGGATCTGTGAAAATGACTAAAAATGCTGTTGTATGCATGCCAGGCCAGTTAAACACTTCATCCCGCTTGCATATGCATATAGACTCCCATGTATCCGCATGACCTCAACATTTTCAAAAATTCACATATGATAGTGTTTTCAGAAACTCTTAGACCTGTTTTCATATGTTTGCATTTTCAGGCTCCATAAATGCCGTTATCATGTACAGCTAAAGTGCGTTAAAAAGGTTTTCCATTTTAAGTTGAAAGCAGTGTCGTGTAAACACCTCCTTAATTGAATATGGCTAGACTTATGAAATGAGCACTGGTGTTGTGCTACTGCAGAATAAAATGTGCTAGAGTGATCTTTTTTTTATGAATGTGTTTGGTTTAAAAGGAAGCACGTACACATAACGCCACAGAACAGTCATTTCCTTCGATTCACGAACATCAGCATGATGAGACCCCTGGAAATAGTGATGGAAACAGCTGAGGAGATGAATTTGAAATTCCGCTGACACAAGAACCAATACAAAGTGAATACAGTCCGATTCATTGGTCATATGATTATGCCAGTGGGGTGAAAAAGCAGATGAAAGCAAGGTGCAAATGTGAGCCTTCCCACAGCAGGGTCTTCACAACACAATAACTCTCACAGCACTATTCAGACAACTGCTGGCAATGGAAACACCAGCATAAGAAAGCACTGACTCACCTGAAAAAGCTTTGATTAATACCCATGTACTCAAGTACTCTGACCCCACCAAACAGCTCATTATTCAGACAGATGCTCACAAAGATAGAGGTGCATGTCTTCTTCAAAAGTCAGTTGTAACTGACACAGAAAAGGACAATGATGTCTTCTGAACCACAAGGGCTGGGGTGAGCTATCATTTACTGGACAATAGTCTCAAAGGGAACTGAAATTGCACACTGCTTCTGTGAATTTCCCTTTGATTTCACTGCACCTCTCCGATAGTGCTACAGTGGCTAGATCAGGCACAGAGTCTGTTCTGTGTCAAAGCGAATGCCGTATATCTGATTCGAGCAGTAATGCTAAGCATTATTTATCTCTGTTGGAAGTTAAAGAGCCTACCCTGCAACTCTGCCAGTACGAATCCCAAAGTAAGCTAGAACACTAATTGACTTAATGGAATAAGTGTAATTAGGTCTGCTGCTCGTTTCTTACGACCAATGCTTTTGGTCTTCCAATTTTGTCAGATAAGGGGTTTTAAGTTGAAAATGGATTGATTTTTCACCAATTCAAAAACACATTGGCTTATCCTTTGTAAATCTCTGTGTTGATATTTTGATGTAACTGACTCTGAAAGGAACAAGGTGAGTTTTAGTCTCTGTTCACTGACAATTTTCTCTGTGTAGGGTTGCCAAGTCTGTGGTTCTCATACGTAATTGCATTATCTTTTAAAAGTGGCCACGGTTAGATTTTTTTTCCTTCAGGGGGTTAAAGGTTTGACATTGAGTAAATTATATTTGACTGAAATGCTTGTTTGGAAATAATTTACTACCAATAATAACACAGTGTTTGATGACTGGAAGAGGGCCTAGGTTCTGAAATTACAATTAACAAAAATACCGAAATTAAAATAAAAGTAAATGGCAAACAGTTATTTTTTACATACTCCAAAAAGAAATGATTACCACCCCTATATTTGTTTGCTGAGTTTGTTACTCAGACTTTTCTACCCTGGATCTGTTCGTTGAACCAACATACTATTAAGCTAAATCTCCCAAGAGAAGTTTAGAGGAGTTTTTTTTCCACCTGTGAGACGTGATCGCTATGAAAATTGTTAATAACGACGCGTGAGCTTTATAAATTGTACTGTTGCTGTTGTTATTACTACTATTATTGTGAGTCAACATCCACCAAACCGCTAGCGCATTAGATATGGTACATTAGATTGGGTGGCAACATGCAGCTCCGTTGTCGTAATGACAGTTCCAGTGTGACCGCGTGCTCGTCTTGCACTGTCACACATTAAATATCGGAGAGAGCGCGAGCTTGCGCCCATCCCTCTAATCAATAAACCATTTCCAATCCTGCACCACGAAAGCACGAGTGCCATCATTCTCCATTTATGGATCTGAAAGCACACAGAAAACATACAATGTATTTAAAAAGCTGCCTCGATGAATGAGATCGTTTTAACTGTCTTGTGTTAATCGAATCAGTAAAATATGTCCTAAAACATGTAAGACAATCACTTGTTTTTACTTTTCTCTAAGTACTTTTAGGTTTGAGCAGATAAATTCTGTGTTAAGTATTATTCGAAGTATATCATGCATTATGCATAATGCTAAAAAACGGTAAGTGCTAAATGGAGGAACAAAGGACATGAGATTTCCTGATTAACTAGTCAAAGGATAAAGTCCTTACATCAATTTAATAATCTAAAAATGTTACTTAAGTGTTTTTTTTTTATTAACCTTTCAGATTTCTCACAAATTGACGTCACAACTGAACAGCTGTTAGTTTGATTTATTATTTATTAGTAACTTGACGCACAATTATGCACTGTTAAATTCTTTCTCTACAAACAAAAAAACAAAAAATCGCAAAGCTGTTAACTTTCCCTCTAGCATGCTAAATTAATAAATAAATCATAACAAGGATACAAATTAATTAGATGAAAGCATTTGTCAAATCACTTTCTATTTATTTTCGTCCTCAATATAATTCGGAACATAAAACTCCACATCGTGAAATTATAATTAGGCAATTAATGTTATTAAGGAATTAAGAAATTCCTGAAATGTCAAAATAAATCGATAAATAATCAGAAAATTAATTTGTAAAAAAAAAAATAGTTAATATGTATTGAAATGAAACCATCAATATTAAAAATGTAGCAAAAATATGACAGCATATTTCTGAGTTGCAAAACAACTCGTTTATTCACTCCACAAGGTTATATGTTGAGTATGCTGTCAGTATATTTGAATTTCACTGAATTTTCACACGTGTCGGTTTATAAAGAAAAAAAAAACAAAGTCTCACAAGACGCAGCATATCTTTGTAGTCCTTCCAACGAAAGGTTTGTGAAACAAGGCTGATTGTATCCCAGCACAAACCTATTCTATCCCCGAGGTCTGTCCGTTATCCCTCCCCCTTCCCCCCCTCTCTCTCGCTCTCTGTCTCTCTCATTCTCTCTCCCAACTCTCCCATGAGCTTTCACACACTCTCTCCAGCACACACATCCCCCTCCCCTCTCATTGTACTTCGCTTTCCTTTGCCCACTCTCTTTCTACAACAAACATGGCCGCTAAATCGGATGGAGCAGCCGTGTGTGAGAGCGCTTCTCGGTGTCTGCTTGGCCCTGAGCAGAGCGCGGCTCCTCTGCACCCTCGAGCCGAGAAGCGCTTCTCGCTGCTGGACTGCTGCTGGGTGCTGTGCGCCCTCCTGGTCTTCTTCTCCGACGGAGCCACCGACCTGTGGCTGGCAGCATACTACTACTTGAAGCGGGACTATTGGTGGTTCGGGCTCACGTTAGTGTTCGAGGTGGTTCCCTCCGCGGTGGTTCAGGTGTTAAGTTTCAGGTGGATCGTGTATGATTACTCGGAGATGAGCGCCTCCCCGAGCGGGGACGGATGCGATTTCAGCACCAAGGACAGCGACCGACGGAGCGGCAGCGGCAGAACCCTGCCTGTGAACGGCACGCGGAAATGCTGCAGAGTGCTTGTGTGGCTCTTCCAGTCCATCATCCACATCTTGCAGCTCGGCCAGGTCTGGAGGTAAGATGCATTACATCTCATATCCAGAACTTCTCATGAGCGCCGGGCAGTTGGGGTTCGTCTCTATGCATAGCGTCTCCTCTCTTGGAATGGATGTTACTCTTATTGTGGCTCTCTGCTTGGTGATGCTTTGGGAGCAGATGGAAAGAGCTGCATCCCTGTCTGTCTACATCCCGACTCGCTTCACTTGGCTGCTCGTCTGTGCTGGTTGCCAACATAGATGGTGTGCCAAGGTGGACAGAGTGCCTGGTGCCATCTCTGGTGGCCCCCCGGTCATGTCACCCTCAGGTTATGTTGAAATAGATGTTGTATTTGGCTTACGTTCACTCTGTCCTTTAGAGCAAACAATTAAGTAATAAGAGCAACTCAGTAGCCAATAAATGTGTGTTCTGAATCTTGAGACATCTGCGCTGTGGAACAGCACCCAAACGTGTCCAATAATTGCTAAAACAGTGGGTCTGAACACAAATTTTATGTTGCAACCCAAATGGGTTGTAGTTAATATAATCTGCATTGAATTTCTTCTTTGTGTACTTTCATAGAAGGATGATGGGTTTGCAGCCTGCTTGTGTTGTCATTATGTTGCATATAAATGTGATCTAAAATCACATATAATTGGTTTTTCCACACAGGGTGGTTTCTTCTTGATTATATTGTTATTTCTTTGCATTTAGCATTGGTTTTCCCTGTCCGTGTCCTATCAAAACAGACCCGTGACTGAGTTGAGAACCTCTGCTGTGAAAAGAAACAGCTTGTTCTTGTACTTTCTCAAAACGACAGCGGATCACGCAAGAATAGTTTTAACAGATTTACAAATAATTGAAAGTCTGAGCCCTCTTCAGACAAAACAGGTATTGTGTAACCCTACAGGTTCATTGCTGCCTAAGTACAGAGAGTACAGACAACCTCCAAGCTGAATTACTCTGGGGAGGATCATAACTCATTCTTCCATTGCCAGTGTGCCTTCATCCTTTTGTTTTAGGCTTACCATGGAGAGCTTCCAATAGTTTTCTCTGTTCTTGGAGAAGTTATCAAAAGTGCCAAGGCTGGTTTGAAGATCGCTGTGAGCATCATATGCTCTTCGGGACGACACAGTCAACTGTAATAGAGGAACAGAGTAAAAAAAAAAGTGTATTTTTATTTTTATTGTAGTTTTATTGTAGTTTTATTTGTGCTTTACGGCTTTTGTGCTTCTCGAGGCCTGGAATGGGCATGCAGCGTATTTGTGAGAGAAACCAGATGGGCACTTGAGGGACAGAGCAGGTTTGTTTTGCTAATGACATTTGAGCTCTATAGGCATTACTGAAAGTGCCCTGAGGAAAGACTGTATCTGAGGAATGCTTTTCTCTTGTCAGATGCATGCTTCTCTTTATTCCAGAGCAGGAACAGAGGAAGCGATTCACTCCCACATGTGTGTGAGTGTTTTACTGGTAGTTAAGTGCTGAATTATTAACACAGGACCAGGGAGAACTGTGTGTCTGTGATTGTGTGGGAGAGGATATAGCATTTCCTGCCATCGTTCTCCGCAACAAATTCCTGTTACCTCTCTTTCCTTCTCTCTCACTCTCCTTACCTCCCACTTGAATTCTCTAAATATGATTTATTATTATGAACAGTTGTAACCGGAATGTTGAATATTTGCATGGGTTGATATGTATGTCTGTGCGTAAGCGAGAACCTTTTTTTTCTATCAGTCGTGACCAGGTTCAAACGTAATCAGCTCCTGAAGAAGTCCTTGAAAATCTCTTTTCCTAGCATTAGTTCTGAATGTCTTGGATTCTTGGATATTTATTAAATATTTTTTATAATTTATGGCTATGCTGTATAGGTCTACATAGGTTATGCAAAAAGATGTTTATACAACATTTTTAAATCCATTATGCAGATTCCCTAAGAAGAAAAAAAAACTGTATCTACATTCTACATTGATTATCCTTTTGATCTTTCATTCAAAGAATATGAGTAAAACAATTGAAACTAGGGAGAAATTCTTGTGCTGAAATAAAAGTTTTTTCTCCAATACTTGTTGAACACAATTATTGGCACTCCTAGAATTTTGTATGAGTAATATCTATGTCGTATATTCCCATTCATATTCACAATTTTGAGCACTCCAGGGTGATTAAGGACATGAAATTATCCAGCCATGATTCCTTGTTTCACAGAAATATATATGGGGGCAAAACAAAGCCCAAATTCCCTTAATAATCAACGTAATGAGAAAAAACAAATAGTATATTTATGATGTGCAGCAAAAGCCTCACCAATTTTTGTAATGTCTAAGAATGAGAGCAGGGAAAATGACAGTTTCCACCATCAGGGAAATAATTAAGAATTTCCAATCAACGTACATGTTAGGAAACTGCCTGGAAGAGGACCTCCTATTATCCTGTTAATACACGGTGAGGAGTTGAGTTTGAGCGGCTAAAGACTCTTCAAGGATCGCAGCTGGAGAATTGCAGAAAATAGTGGAGTCTCAGGGTCAGAAAACCTTTAAAATTTTGTCAAACAGCTCCTACATCAGCACATGTTGTTCAGGAGGGTTTAAGAAGAATTCTCCTCGCTCATCCAAATACAATCTCCAGCATGTTCAGTTGTCAGACAGGACTGGAACTACACATGACACTGGCTTCTATGATCAGATGAAATTAAAAAATGAGCTTTTTAGCAACAAACACTCGAGACTCGAGTTTGGTGAACACAGGGATAAAAAGTACTCCATGTGTACAATGAAACATGCTGCTGTATTTTTGATGTTGTGGGCCGATATTTCTGCTGGAGGTCCTGGACATTGTGTTAGACACGTGGTGTCATGGATTCTATCAAATACCAGCAGATAACACATCTAAAACTAACTCTGATAGAAATCTTATAATGGGCCATGGTTGGGTTTTCCACTGGGACACTAATCCAAACACAAGTGATGTTGCAAAACTAATTTCGGGAGGAGTGAACAATCAACCACAGCTGGCGCAGCATTATCTAATCAATCACTTAATTTCTTCCGTCCAATCAGATCTACCTTACCCACTATAATTAAACATGTTTCCTTATAGGTTAGACTTTTGTAAATGTTTTAATTAAAGATCAAAAGGATAAACAATGCAGATTCATTTGCACAGCCACCTTTGCTCAGATTTACCAAGGGTACCGATATCAGGCACTGTATATAGCAGCCAAAATTTGAAGTGAATAAAAAAATGTAATCAAAAATAAGACAAAAACGCATTTTGGTTTAGGTTTTGAAGGGTTTTAATTCACTTAAAAAAAATAAATCTTAGTTTTTTGGTAATTTGGTATAATATTATTTTTGGTTTTTACAAATAAAAAAACATTTAATACAGTGGTGGGTTCCATGTTCTGCATTTCTGTAGTTAAAGTAGAGTCACGGGTCTCACATCCAAGGAACTGATGAAATGCAACTTGAATGCAAAGGATAAAAGCTATGGATAAAAGCATCTGCTAAATGCATAAATGTCAATGACAAATATAGAGTCTTTATAACTGTTTCTACTGAGATTAGTTTCTGTGCTTTGATTGACTGAGAAAATTGAGAAAAAATAGAACAGAGCTTTTCATTTTTGTGAAGAACAATATCCCCTGAAATTTTTACAGTTTAATTGACAAGCCTTGTACATTCTTAAATGGTAATTAGGGGCACCCCTTATTTATATATAGTTTATAATGCATTAATATATTTATTGTTCTATGTTCCAATAAGGAAAGAAATAAACAACCCCATTTTCACGTGCGCTCTGGAAACTCTTTGTGCACCACTGGTTGGGAACCACTGTTTTAGAGGTCATATTCACTGGCCTGATTTGTGAATGTGTGTGTGCGTTTACACAGTATCATGTCACATTAGGACAGAGCTTTATCGGTCTGTTTGTTGTTTGAGTGAGGTTTCTGTTGTCTCAGATAAAATCCATGTGACCTGATCTCAAACTGATGTATTCACAGCAACACCTTGGTGGACTTAGCAGGTCCACAGTATTTTTGAATATCAATTCAAATGTGCAACATCTAGCACTACTCTAGCAGTCATAAAGAGCAGATTAAAGAGGCATGAAGCAACTGAGAACATTCAGTTATTGGAAATTCTGACTCAAGGAGAGATCAATGCATGCCGCTCACATAAACCAGAACTGGAAGAGTCTGAATCAGCTGCAGAGATCTGTAACTAGATTTACAAAGCCAGCCAAATCAACAGAGTCATCCCTAGATCAGTTATTATGTGAAGCATGTGGTGTGTGAGATAGCATTTGACGTATGTACAGTATCGCTGGTCCTTGATCTAATGCGCAAAATGGCTGAGATCATACAGTATGTTCATTTGTTGTAGATTAGAGAATGGATTGTGGTGAATTCATCTTGTATTTTGTAGAGATCAGCCCGTTTAAACCAGAAATCTGTATGATGTGCATAAACCGTTTTAAACAGTGAATAAACGGAGCACTTGCTAACCAGTAATTGTGAGAAAAAACTGGCATGTAAAACCTGATGAATCTGATGAAATGTTACAAGCATAGAGAGAAGAGCAGCTAAAAAAGCCATCCATTCATTCATTCATTCATTCCCATAAGTGGCAGGTAACATCTGATCTCATTGTAAAAAAAAAAAAGTGAACTGTATACAAAGAGCCACTACATAACATGAATGAAATGTACTTTTATATTTGTCTCAGACACATACGACTTCATTGCATTTGTAAAAATAAATGCATTTTAATGTCACACACCATTAAACACACATCAATTTAGCTTCTACCTAGGTGAATAAAAACACTTGGGAACTGTGACTTTAAAAAGAAAAAGAAATAAAGAACAGACTGACGGTTCAACTTTAAAGTGCTTTGGATTTTAGACTTTTTAATGAATACCGACACAAATCCAGTGAGAAATGTGCAAGAAAATGACTCATTATGACTACCGCTTGGTTTGTATTTTGCAATCCTCAGTACCGTATGTGAGACACTAGAACTACCTGAGAGACTCTTTTAGGCTACATAAAGTTTCCATTGTCTAAAAGCAGGTTTTGCCAAGCTGAAGTAAAGGCTTAGTTGGACCTGTTTTAACACTCCAGACACACGCACACACACAGATGCACTCAAGCACAGAGCAGCTGTTGTGATATGTGTGTTGCAGGTGTGTGAGGCAGTGGAGTGTATCCGCTGGGCCATTAAGGGAGTTGATGGGGATATTCTCACCGAGCTGAAGGCATTACACCGCAGCCGGCGTGCGTGAGGAGCATTTTAAAGCTAAAAACACCTCACCTATCTCCAACTACACACCTCAAAGTGACATTTTCCCAGGGCTGGGGATGGAGAAAATAATTTCTTATTAGATACGGCCGTCATTAGGAACAGGTTAGAGGACGGGAGGTTGTCTTTCGTCTCCTATCTCCTGCCATCCCTCTATCCACTTGTCAGTCTCACCGTCTCATTCCCTTCCTAAAGATCCTGACGCTGTCTGTCTTGTCGGAGCTGACCCAGTTCTTTGCAGCAGATGCTGGAAAAACACTCACAATGGATTGACAGATACACTGTGCGTGTGTTTGTGAAGGGAAGCGAGCGTTCACAGGTTTCCTAAACACAGCAGCTGAATATAGATTACGCTGAGTGCTGTTTGTACTGTATGTGAATGCCTCAGTGTACCCATCTGCTTGTCAGACAGAGTTAAAAGAGTTTTTGCCAGCAGATGTGTGTGAGAGCAGATTTAGGGACTGTACTTATGTCCAGGGATGTTATTTCGACTGGCGAGAACAACAAACAATTTGATTTCAATATTGTTTCTTAGAGCTGGAGTAGTCTTCTTGTCAGGACTTGAACTCAAGGTGAAATACTGGCAGCTGTGGTTGCCGTAAAAATACGGTAGCATCATTTTAGGTTTTACAGATTTAACTTACATGTAAAAAAGGTATTTTAAGGTATTAAGGAAATCTGGGAATATAAATTTATGGTTTTCATTGTAAATGATGCATTTCTCACTTCCACAACATGTGTGTTATCATAAAAATACATGGATTGTTCAATACAGTTTTTTCACAATAGTTGGGAAACTTCATTAACCAATTAACATGCTACTGTGCCACAGTGGTCACCATGATTTAGCCAAGTAAGACATGATCCTGGATCAACATTACTGTCCTAAAATACAAACTTATTCCAATCCTTACCCTTAAACCTACCCCTACCCAAAATTTTGTCTAAAATCAGTGGTAAATGATAGCTGATTAACAAGGGTGTAGAAGCACCTAACCATGATTATAAGCCTAAAACAGATATTTCCAGAAAAATTATTCCTTAATTCTGATTGGTTGATTGGAATGTTGATCCAGGAACATCTTATACTTGGTGAAATCACGCTCACACTTTTGGTCGTAGCACTTTTACAGTATTTTGCCCATTAATATCACAGTTGTTTTTCTTTATTGACAGAATTGATTGAAATAAAGCTGAAATATAAAACAGATATTACTATGACCTTTAAATGAAATAAGTCTGAATAAGAAGTCTGATTAAGTCTGACTTTTAAATGAATGTCTGTTCAACTAAATGAAATAAAACTAAAACTGAATTAAAACTATTTTGAAATAGTTTTTACAAAACAAAGGATAATAAAATGATGATAAAACTGAAAAATAATCAAGCTATTATATAATATATAATTGCACCTTACACCTTAACCCACCCTTAAACCCATCCCAGGCTCATTGGAAATACGTGCCTCTTCATACATTTCTGCAATCGTATTTATGTACCTTACTGCACATTTCGCTGCAGTAGTTAAGGCCACTTAAAATATAAAGTGAGACCCATTTGTTTGTCTTTTCATCATCCTGGACATGGTTATCTGTCACTGACCCAGCTTCTTTATGGATCCATTCTGACAGGTCATCAGAGCTTACAGGATGTGTTTTGTTTTATGGATGCACACGGGACATGGGGTCAACCCAGTCGCAGTGAAACTTTATGATGCATTTCATTTAAAAGGCAACTCATGAATGTTTGTGTGTTTAAGAGGCGGCAAGTTATTTACTGTCTCTATTAATCTATCAATCAACCAACAATCTGTCTCTGGCAGGAAATTGCTTTTTTATTTACAAACACATATTTGTATTAAAATTAGAATTTTAATCATCTCTTTGATTGTCCTTGACTGATAAATAGGTTATGCTTTAGAGTTTTATATCAGCAGGAGGACACACATTGATTTACCTGTTTGCGGCGATGGTGTCTATTTCCCCTGTGCAATTACACCTGTCAATCGTATTACTGGGATCTGATTGGCTGTGACAGTTCTGGGCAGCCCCAGTGTTTTGAACATCTGGATTGGCTATGACCGCAGGTTAATTATAGTTTAGTTTATGTCTAGTCAACACACAGACACATTTATAGAGAGTCTTTTCAGGTTTTGTTAAAGTGATAGATGTAGTTTCTGATGTAGAAAACAAGTTAAATCCAACAGATGGTAAAAAAAAATGAATAAAATGCCTTGTTCTATCAACACTTTGTCCTCAACTGGAACTAAAGTGAAACTTTGAGACATTAGCATAAAATTAACATTCACCCCCTTTATTTTTCAGTTATTTCTGCTGTGGCGTCACATGAGGTCCTACCTGGTCTCATGGCATACCTTGGTGCACTTTTTAGCAAGACACGAAATACATACCAATAAGTACATCTCTCTGCAGTTTCCAAAAGAAATGAAAAGAGGCAGTCACTAGAGGCAGTCAAACTGTCCCCTTTTTAGTCCTTTTCACACAAGTTTTGATTAGTAAAGTGTAATTCTCGCACAATTACTTGAAGAATATTATGTGACTTATTAATATGCTGGTGTATTTGAAAACTGATGCTTTTGAATGTTAGCATCACACATATCGGGCTTAATATCTATGGGTTTAGAGCATTCGGGTAGGTTTAGGGTTAGATTTGGTGTAGAGCATATTTTCAACATGGTAGAGCATGAACTCGACAGTCCTCAGATATTTAATGTGATAAAAACACAGCAATATGTACTGTACCTATATTAACGTAATAAACATTGTCTTTGAAACCACAGCAAAATGCACAGTAAGGCACGTTGCAGCGCAAGTGCACAGAGGTACGTATTTTTATGAGACCAGGTTGCTGTACTCTCTGTCTCTGTCGTCAAACTCTGGAAAAGAGCAGGAGTAGGAGAGCGCTGGCTGTTCTCTCTGGGGAGAAATGTAGAGGGATGTGGAGCTGTGCAATGTAAGGGCATTTTCATTTCTGTTCTGAGTTAAAGATTTCCCAATTACAGAATGAGCGTAATAATGTCACATCAGGAGCGGAAGAGAAGAGAAACTCCCCAGGTGCGTAACCTCCCTTTGACTCTGTTGCTTGCATCTTCATTTATTTTATGTATATTCATGCTCATCAGGGCAGAGGTTTAATAGAGTCTTCCTCTGATTCTGTTTTTTGTGGACTGTGCTGAAAAGCTTGAGTTGAAAATAGATGTGACACTGGGGTTATCTGTGAGAGCCAGCTGTGAGAAATCCAGTTACATGAGAGGATAGTGTGCAAATAGAAATGTTACAGAACATTTAATTTTGTATAACCAGATTTAACTGTTAGCATTACTGTTCAATCAGAATTAGTTGTATGTAAACATGCACTAGATCAGGGGTGGGCAACTTCGGCCCTGGAGGAGTTTAGCTCCAAACCTAATCAAACACACCTCAAGAAGTTAATCAATGTCTTCAAGATCACTAGAAAGTTACAGACAGGTGTCTTTGATTAGGGTTGAAGCTAAACTTTAACCCCACCCCTGCACTAGACAGAGACTGTTGTACCTTGACTTAATTTTTAAACCTTGCACACCTGAATGCTGCATTTAAGATGCCATGTCAAAAAAAGGGTTGACTTTTGACATGGACACAGGTTATTGCTGAATGTTTCCAAAAGGTTGGCCAAATCAGGGGTGCGTTTCCCAAAGGCATAGTTAGCCTACTATGGTCACAAGTTCCTTCGTTACCAACATAGTTCAAGGATTCTGTGTTTCCCGAAAGCATAGATCAAACGAACATTCCCAGACAACGTCACAAACGCTCGTGGTTTGAACTACAGCTTTGGACCTGTGGTTAGAAGCATAGTTTCTTGTTAGTAAGATA
>JAUMHQ010000089.1:5684724-5697150 GCA_032361165.1 Enteromius paludinosus | reverse complement strand
TCGGTCTGCTCCTGAACTGCGGAGAACTCCTGGGCTAAGTCCTCGACAGTGTCGCCGAATAGACCGGCCTGGAAGATGGGGGCATCGAGAAAGCGTGCTCTCTCGGTGGCCAGCAACTGCGTCAGGCTCCGCCATTGAAGTCGCTCCTGGACCACCGTGGTGGACATCACCTGGCCAAAGGCACGCGCCATGACCTTCATCATACGATAGTCTACACGCCTCAGACGGGAGGCAAGACTGATCACCACAGGCGGAGACGCCGCGTGGGCAGAAGTGTACTGCAACAGCGCACTCAGCATCTCGGGGCACCCCAAAGGACACACTCAGCCCTGTTACGGGGGGAGCGGTCTGCTCCAGGAAAACCACGGGACTACACAGTGCATCAGAAGTCCGCACGGCTGTCACCCCGGACGAAACATTCTGAACGCTCACCTGGAAGTCCCCCAGGTGCCTCGCCACAGCGCGGGAAGGACGCGAGGGGAGCCATCTCGCGAACGAGAGGCAGGACTTCAATGTAGCCATGGTTATACGGTCGCAATGAACGCATTGACCATCCACAAAAGCTGTCTCAGAGTGCACTCGGCCCAGACACGCGAGACAACGATCATGTCCATCCAAAGAGGTGAGGAAACTCCGCATTCAGAAATGTACGGCCGGTTTCACATTCCGAAGAACACTTCACCAACCGTGGGAAAAATTTGCTCTTTCTCCCGGTTTGCCCAGGGAAGACCTAACGTGGCAACTCCATGCACTCAGAGGTCTTTTACACATGCAAATGCACCAGTTTTCAAATATCAAATAGCATATTAATATTGGTTTGAAGTCATAAGATTATATTCTTCAAGTATAGTGCAAAAATTATGCTTTATTAATCGAAACTTTGTGTGAAAAAGATTAACAGGCGTCAGAGTTTGACTGCCTCTAGTGTTCGTTTCTTTTGCAAACTGCAGTGATATGTACATGTTGGTACGTATTTTGTGTCTTTTAGTGCACCAAGGTACATTTATGCCATAAGACCACGTAGGCCATGATTCATATGAATATATGAATTTTAGAAAAAAGTAAATAACTGTCAGTAAAGCGTAAACAGATCAAACAAACTAATAAAAAGTACAAATAAGATTCAATAGATTACCCCCCAATTCACCGAATGTAAATAGTTACGAATTGCCTTGAGACTGTGTGACCTTTTAAATCATCTGAGCTTTAAAAAACAACCCTAATTTTCTGTTACACTTTCACCAAAAAAAAACTTTTAATCACTGTGTTGTGTGGTTATCAAGCTAGTGTTTACTGAGAGCAAGTTTGATTTACAAATCTCATACTTAATTTTTTCACGTCAACTCAACCTGCTTGTTTTTCCCCTACTTTCACTCTTAGGAAACACACACCCTTCCTTAACATAGAGCGTTGTGGCCAAAACACACCTCGCAACTACAGTATCTCAGTGCACTTTCCCTTAGAGCGACGGGGATCGGAGAGCGAAATTTCCAGCTCAGGTTGGCTCATAATCCTCAGCGACTGTTTGCCTGCATCCTGTGTTTGTATTTTATCCGCCTTCCACGGCTGAGTGATGTTATCTGGCAGAGTAATTACAGCCCAATGGAACTGTTTCATACTCACAAACCATTTATTTGCTAATTCATTCTCCTTGTTGTTTTTTTAATTGTTTGCTTGCGAACATATGTAGACTTCAGATGCGAAACAGACCGCAGAAGAAACCGTTCAAGACTCAGGTTTGTGCATGCTACTGCTGGCTCTTTTCAGTACATGTGCTGTAGTCAACATGGACACTCTGGTTTCTCCAGAATGACCTCTGCATTAGTGCGGAGTGTGATTGATTTGGGTTGGGGTTTGGGTCTTGTGGGATCTCTGTTTAGCGAGTGAAAGCACTGATAGCTCTATAGCAGTTAAGCTTGAGAATTGGGTTTGGTCTTATGGGTGTTATAAAGTCACGGCACTCTGGGATTTCACAAACTGCTGCCTTGAATCTATCATTATTAAGTGGAACAGATACATATTTTGCATATATTTGTTCGTTTCTCTAAAAGTGACTCATTCTGTAGTCTCTTTTCACCAGTTGTTTCTTATTCACCTTTAATTTTCCTTATTTACAAAGATGCATAAAATGATTTGTTTCTGAAGAGACAAATAATTCATGTGGCTTTTAGTTTAAGTCCCAGTCGGACAAAATCGATCTTGACAGCAAGTGAGAATAAGGAAAAGTAAAAAATGAATTTAGTTGTTTAATGGATGTTGTGCATTTTGAAGTTAAATGCATCTATCTAGGCACTTTGGGAGCAAAATCATAAGTTTCAATCTGTTTTCAGTGACCAGATTGAAAAAAGTAAAAATTCTTTGACTTGCGTGTGGACTTGTGTGGGCTCAAACATCTTTATAGCTGTGATAGTGTCTTAGTCCATACTACATTCACACTGTTTTTTTAAGAAAATACTGGTGTTTCTTAACTTATATGACAACATAACGACAATTAATATGAATGATATTTATAGTAATTGTTATATTAGTAATATCCCTATAATGAGACATTACTATTAGCCTGGTAATGCCAAACTCTGTTACTTTGCCTTGCTTTGTAGACAGAGTCTGGAAGAGCGCAATAGAAAAGCGATCATTCAAAAAAGATTTTGTCATTAAATCACTTACCCTCATTTCATTCCAAACTCAAAAAAATCTTTGTTCATCACAATTTAAGATATTTTGGACCAGGAGACTTGTTACTGTTGGGGTGGAGTAATCTTGTGAGATCAGGGCAAAATGTCTAACGATGGCCTTGGCTACACGATATCATTGCACTGTCCACACAACATAAAAATATAACTATTAAAAATGTATTGCTATAATTATTCCAATAGCAGAGTTGAATTGATCTTGGGGAGGTATATATATACGTCTTGAATTAGTCAGAATGACCAAATTATTATTTTAATTATTTAATCATTTCAATTAAATGAATGATATTTAATAAATGAAAAATAAAAAGGCCACACATTCATTCTAAATTGTAGAAATGAAAACAAATACCATTACTATGTATACTTACTAGATTGCTGTACTGAAGTTCGTCCTGCCCAGTTGTATGGGCAAGACAGCACTAATTACAAACTGTGTGTGTGTATGTTTATACTCAGCAGAGAATGAAATGGAATGTATTATTTCTGTGCATCACAGCTTGAAAGCAAAAACCCTCATATGACATTCAGAGCCACAGTTTTTCCCTTACGGTTTCTTTTTCCTTTTTCTTCCCAGCCTCTTGCGCTGAATCACACCATGAATGTTAATGCCAGTGTCATCACTTTGCGACAGCAAATCTCTTTTTTTGAATGATGCAACTGTTTGGTCACATCCTGTATCTCTGACTCTCTCTATCTGTGCTCAGATTCAAACATAAACTAGTTTATTTTCGAAAAAGGGGGGGGGGGATCTTGGCGGGCCTGAAAATGACCCTGAAGAAAATCACAGATGTTCTACCCAAGTGAACCCGACATCATGCACACATGCAATGGTACACAAATGATTGAGAGTTTCCTTTATCAGATAGTGGTGTGTGTGTGTAATGTAGGAAGAAAGAATCCAGCTGGACTGAGACTCACAGTCCACAGCTGGTCATGAACCATTATATCCTAGAGCTAGATTTAACACACCACTCCGTCATTCTTTCTACCCATTTCATTTTCTTTTCCACCATCTTTATTCCAAAGGGGAATTAGGAGATGAGTAATTTTCTCCACAACAGATGCATATACTTAAACACAGTTACACCGAAATTAAAAGAACATGTTCAGTTTAAGACTTGATAAAATCGTTTGACGTGTTCTGATTGAAAGGTTATAAATAAATCACAAAAATAATTGCGAATAATTTTAATAACAGCTGGTGTATTAAGTCTGTTGTACAAAACAAGAAATCAGTGCTAATTACTTTTTTCATAACATTTGAACAGTTATAGCAGGCTGATTAATTATCAGCTAATGTAATTTGGGAAATTGTGAAAAGCAGTAATAAACTAATGTAGTTCGCAAATAGATACAGTATACAAAAGGACAAAGAAAGTCCACCAAGTAATTTTCAGCACTTTTATTTTTAAAATGTTTCTATTTACACAAAATCTTCTCATGTTTTTAATTCAGGTGAGGAAAGGTACAGAATTCAAGCTCAAGTTGGCAGAGACATTCAACATTTCCTACACGAGGATAGAAAGAGTACAAATTGTATATTTATTTACAGTATATTTGATTACATGTTGAAACATTTAGAAAGGTTTCTCAATGTCTATATGTCATCTTTTTTCATTCGAAAAAGATTTCAAATGGAAACGAAAAAGAAATATACACACATTCTCTTTATAATAATTTAGCAAACAAAATTGACAACAATATGCGACAAGGTGTTGTATATATTGCTAGGCATTAAAACGGTGTTGTGATGACACAAGAGTGATGGAGACCAATATTGTGAACAAGAAGGCCAATCAGAGGGCTGCTCCCATCTTTAAATCTAAAACCACCAACCACATGACCTGTAAACTTCTGTCACTGGTTTAGGAATTGCTATAAAATACTGGTATCATTTACATTCTTCTGCTAAATGTAGGGAAATTTCCATTTTCAAATCACCAGTAGGGTTTGATGTAAGACTTCAGCATTGTGGGAGCGCTCAAACGGAAAGCTTCTGAACTAAGGTCATTCCCCCTGTTTTTTTTCAGAGATCATGTGACCAAAACCAGAAGCACGAATACCAAGACTAAACGGGTTAAGGGGCACTTGAAGGGACGGTACACCGTTTGTCTGATATGTACAAGTGGACAAAGCTGCATCATCAGACTCAACTCAAAAAACATTCAAACAAGTTAAAATGGCTTATTAAGAAAAGGTGGACTGATTACATTAGCAGATTTCACTCTTCTATGTCTTCAAACTGTATTTTGGCTTCTGTAATAAATTAGAATATAAACTATAGATTGAATTTGCACTTCATTTAACTTTACGAATACAGACTTTGTCTCATTTTTGTCTTTTTCAGAGGGGTTCAGTAGCTAACAGCAGTCTTCTGAGAACATCTGATGTATCATTGCCATCATTAGATGGTTCTCCATAAACCTACTATATCTTGTTGCTTTAATTTTTTTAAAAGGCACTCTAGTGACCTTCGAAATGAAACATGAATGGGTTAAATGTATTGTAAGATACAGTTTTGAGTTAAGAGGTAGCTGTGGGACATATGGCAAGGCTGTGACGGATAAAGAGGAGACATTGTCTGGGAAATTATAGGCTGGGTTTCTAATATCTGACTCCTTTTTTGTTTAGTGTTTTTTTTTTTTTTTTTGGCCAGACATTGAGAAATGTAATATTTTGAAACTTTACTAATGCCAGATTTATAAAAGAGCTGACTCAACAAATCCTTATGGCTCCATAAATGCATACAAAAATGTTTCCTCTAATGTACTGTCATCAAATCTAAGAAAAGCACCAGCGAAAAGACCAAACCTCAGTTTCTGCAGCACCATTCCAACTGGAGATTGGAGAAAATACATTACAAACATGACTTATGCAGGCGCAGATACAGGGAGGCACACACTCATATTACAGTAACTGCATAGCTACGATTATGGATTAAATTTTGGGATTATCTGATAAAATCTCACTAATCTCAAAATCTCACCATGGCCAATCAATTTGCATTCAGTGTTTCTGTGTCTTAAACATAGATCTGTTTATATATGTAATATCTGCATAATTAATATTTTGTGAGGCTTTCAAATATGTTCTGGAAAATAGGATTATGGGGTTTAGTCAGGGTAGACGACATTCAATTTCGCATGAATGAGCATGTGAGAGACATACTGTCGCACAGTAGGGCATATAGGATGTCCCTATTTAAGGTAGTTTAAAAAGGGTGCTTACGAGTTCCTCATTAGGCCAGTAAGCAACTTTCTGTCCACTTTTGCTGAGTTTGCACTGATACAGACTACAGTTACTACCACCAATCTGTGCAGCATTATTTGATCAATGTTATGCCTTAAAGGTCGACCACAAGGTCGATATTTGAAACAAGGTCTCAGTTCAATAGGGTTTCTACAGTGAAAGACACATTTCCTAACGTGTGTTGTGCAGTTTTCCCAACACACAATAGTACCATCTATTAAATTAACTGTACTTCTATCTCATTTTTTTCATTTCCATCAAACGAAAATTGGTGCCTACCCTGACTAAAGGTCCATTAGTTTATTTCAGCATAATTATGGCAGATGAAGAGGTAGACAGAGAAAATAAAAAGGAGGATTGCAGAAGATTCACCTAGCAGCTTGTCTTCTGTAGAACTACAGAGTAAGAATAAAAATGGCAATTGCATTTTAAAATTCATGAGGAAATCCTAGCCATGGAATGGAGATTTACGTTTAAATACTCTAATGTTCAAACACATCAAACACAGTACGAAGTACCAAAGCAAACAAAACAACTGCTATCCTCCTGCTCTACAGCTACCAACAGCTTCATAGACATCTCCAAACAGCATTATAAGAATATGAAGTTTCAAAAGGAACAGATCCATATTGGAGTATGATCAATCATATCATCCAGTCCTTTTTTTTTTTTTTTTTGAAATTCAGGGGTAGATCCAGAGGTTTATATTTTGGCTGTTTTGAAAATGGAACATGGTCCCAAGTAGTTGCAGAGTCTATACAGTGGTTAAAACAAGCTAATTTGATGATTGTCTATAGAGAAAATACATTTAATACCAAATTGAGAAATTGTTTTTTAAGCATTCAAGGGAAACGTTGTCCATTGTAGACTAAAATAGTTGAGAACTTGTAGAATCCATCAAGAGCTGGTTACAGGTCAATTTTACATCTACTCCCAACAATGCTCTTTGTGATCAAACGTAAGGTCTACTGGGCAGTTGTCAGAGAAAATCATTATCTTACTGAAGGCCATGTTGAGGTTCTTGGGTTGTGTAGTTCCGTTGCATGCTGTATGTTCCTTTTATATCTACATGACTTTATTAAGACCTGGTCTCAACTTGGTTTGGATTACTCAAGTTCTTCAGTGAGGATTGAAATAGCTGGATAAGCTGTCCTGGTTGCTGGACAAAGAACAGAAGAATGGCAGAGTTTAAGGAGAGGTCTGACTGGATGACTGTGGAATGGTAGAATGATGGACTTTAAAGGCAGGTCTGGCTGGTTTACACTGGAATGATGGACTTATAATGTGAAATCTGGCTGGTAAAGGGGAGGTCAACTCTTTCCCGTTCCTTGGCATTAAAGTGTGCTGGTTAAACTGAGGTCTGGTTTGGAAACTCTCCAGATGCAAGATTTCTTCAAGGTCCCATTGATGTAACCCTGAAGACTTTTATGGAAGGTATAAAGTATGAATGTGTTTGTTTAAGGGTGTGTCTGTGTGTATTGGCGTATGTGGCAGTGGATTTGTGTGGCAGTGTGTGTGGGGTGAGTGTTGACAGTTGTCTTTGTGTACTTTTTGGGTGTCAGAAAAGGCCACCCTCATTCTTATTCATAACTGGTTTCAAATCGTTCTTCGGTTCCTATGGGTGGCTCTTGCACTCGATGTTTGCACTGACCATGGGTATGTCGTGTGGTGGAGCGGGAGTGTCGGGCAAAACAGGAAGTGGCAGTTTGTGAGCTGCAGTCACAAACTGAATCCTGCGAAGAAAAAGAAGAAAAAGAGTTTAAGATATTTGCTTTGATTCAGGGTTTATGCGTTAAAGGAAGAGGAGAGTTTGTATAAAACAGGACTGGGCAATATCATTCCTGGAAGGCCACTGCTAAAACCTAATCTAACACACCTGAAGTTGCCCAGCCCTGGTATAACACAACCAGATGTTCATGATTAAATAAAATCAACCAGATCAACAGTGGTGACACTAAAAATTGTATAAGACTGTTACCTCCAAGGTACTAGAGCTTGAGCTCATTGCATCCTTTCCAGTGGCTACAATCTCATCTCTTTGTGTTTTCATAAACCTCTTATTGACAATCTTCGTGATGTTATCTGTGCTAATCAATGCTCCTGGAAGGTATTCAGGCTTTGGTTCATCCATGGTGCCTGCTGGTGCAGTCCTGCCACAAACACTGTGGAGAAACTCCTGGACCACGCCGTACTTCTGGGCTCCCGCTTCTCCCAGACCGACACCTATGCTAGGACAGGAGGGTTTACCAGCAGGTTGTCTTCCTGGGCATGAATCTGCTTTCCATAATGATTCAACACTCCCAGAGTGTTCCACCACACTGAATAGACTGGTCAAGCCATCGTTGAGGCCACTAAGCACTGGACTGTCTCGGGTGGTGGTGGACCGTGCCCAGGCCGAACCGTTCTGTGATCCACTACGGTTTTGAAGATTCCATACACTGCGATCCCTTGAAGATGTTGAGGAGGTCTCCAGTTTGGAGGAGGAGGTGGAGACCCTGCGGGTTAGCTTAGGTGAGCCATATTTTGGTGAGCAACATGGTCTATCTATGCGACTGTGGACTTTCTCTAGAGATGAAGAGATCTGTCTGGATCGTGCAGATGAAAGTGAGGTGGATGGACGAGGAGACCATGCTTTCCCCTGAAGGCCTCTAGCTGTTGGAATGGGTGCATCGGTTTGTAGGCCAATGCTAACAAACTGTGTTGTTTGCGTTCCTGTATTTGAAACACCAACTGTCTGGCTCCCGGTATCTTTGCTGCACTTCCTCTCCAGAGAACTGGAACGAATGGCCTGTCGCACACAGTTGGTCATCTCTTTCATGTCATCACTAAGGTTGCCTGAAATTTCCAGTCCGTGGAAAGGTGCAGAACCTCCTGTACGTCCTTCAAGCAGGTCTCTGTGCTGTTGTGAAAGTGAGCTCAACCACTGCTCATAAGTTGAGGAAGTGGTCAACAAAGGTGCAGATGCAGCAGTCTGACTTGATGGATCTATCATGGCTGTGTCTCTAGATGATAGTCCTTGCTGAGGATCCTGATGGGCCTTTTCTTTGACCAGCCTCCTCTCCATTCTCCTTACAGTTGGAGGGCTGTAATAGATGCGGATGCCCGTCTTATCTGGAGCGGTGTAACTTCTCTGGATGTACTCCTTGCTTAACTCCAGTCCAGGGAAGCTACTGTTAGAGTTGGTGCTTGGGCAGTCCCATGTCTTAAACTGGTCACCCTTCTCCAGCATTGCAGAATCATTGGTCAGGTACTTCCAATTCTTCTTATTGAGATCACGTAAGTCTGTACGAGCCAAAATGGACGCAGGAGCAGTAGTTTGATGCTGTGAAACATTGCACTCTGATACTCCGCTGACCTTGTGACCAGGAAGGAACAGACTAGTGTCCAACAGACTCTTAAATTCTGAGAGGGCAGAAATGGATTTGGTCCTGTAACGAGAATGGGGATAATCATAAAACAGTCACGTCTGATAAAACAAGGCACAGTTAAGACCTTAATCAAGTGAATTTACCTTTGCAGTCCTGAACCACTGGTGGCTGCGTCTGCTGAGATTTCCTTTTCAGATGTTTTATCATGCAGAGCCTGAAAAGGAAATTATCTATTTTAGTAAAGTTTTACAGAGCAACACGCCATGGTCATCCCCCCGCACAGTACTCCCATTCATTCATGTGGTATTACTGAGTCAGACAATATTGTCTTTAGGAAATGAGATCATTCAAAACAGCTAGTTTCCTCTGTGGGGGTATAATAGTGGTATGGTTTACCACCTCTATGTAAATAACCCAAATTCACTCAATGAAGCATGGTATTAGACCTTTCTCGTTCAGGATGTCATATAAAAACAGAAATAAAGAGCACTCAGCTGGCCTATTGCAAAAATAAAGACAAAAGAAAACGTAGGGGAAAAAACTATATAGTTTCATCTCTCTTTCCAGCCTCATTACTTACAGTGTGGTTAGTACAGACACACTGACCACATTGTCTCAGGCTACTTTCCAGTTGGACTATGCACACTGTGCACAGCCACATGGATATGCAAAACCAGCAGTTTATAGATAAGTAATGCAACATGCAGAGAGCCTGTCAGCAGGCGCTCTGCGGAAATGTTTAAAGATACTGTCATATCCGTCCATTATGTGAGGGGAGCCATAAGTCAGTGAAGGAAGTGTGTGGATAAACTATGTGGTAAATATGTCATGACGACACCCTCACAGACCCAAACAGATTAAAAGAACTCAGAAATACATGAAAGCAGGGTAACATTTAGTAATCCACAACAAAGCTTCCAGGCCTTTTAATGCACTTGAAACTAGGCCATAAAAGATTCTGTTCACCCCAATAAAAAACCTCATTTGCATTTGATATTAGTCTGTAGTGAACATAAAGAGAAATTCTGACAAAATCAAAAAAAAGGTTTCATTTCTTTTTAAAAATGTACAGAATACTTAGTTTATGAGACTGTTTTGTGTTTTTGTTTCCCCTGAAACTTGAAAGTGTCCCACAAAAAGAAATAAACAATAACAAATAAACAGAATTTGAATTTTTGAGTGAAAAATCCACAGACCCCCATATGACATCTGACCTGTGTGCCTTTGCTCTGGGCTTCACGTAAATGCTGTTCCCACTGACTTCTTTCCTGGTTGAAGTGCTCCAGAAGCTCGAGCCTCTCTCGGGTCCAGTTCTTCTCACTGATCTGCAGTTGTTTTGTAAGGTCCATCACAGCAGCGTAAGAGTCTGCCAAAAGGTGTTGATGCTCCTCCCGCTCCTTTTTTAGCGCGCCCTTGAGGTCTGGAGAATCCTTTTCACCTCCAGCCACAGATACCTTCCCCACCTTACCCTCCAACTGATGACAAATATAGTAAAATGAGAGGGTGAGATAAAAAGAGAACACCAGACATCTTCAAAAGTGGAAGAGTAACCATAGAAGCATTACATCAATTGTTCATCAGTGGGTCTTCTGTAGTGATTGGGAACCATAAGAATAAGAGTCCAAAGAGAGGATCAAAACATTACAATGATTCACATGACTGTAGTTACATTAAGACATTTTAACCTACGCTCCTGGCCAAACTCTATAAGTCCATAATCTATGTCCATCCCCTGGCCTTGCACATCCAATCCACCGACGTATTTGTTTGAAACGGTTTTTGCTTATAACCTGTTTTCACTTGAGGAAGCAATAATATGGATGCAGAACTTCTAGATAGAGGAGACAACATGTTTTTATCAGCTGTTTGAACTCTCATTCTGACGGCATCCATAAACGGCATGTTGTTTGCAGTGAACAACTTGAATTGTACAGCCTCTATACATAGTATTGGCTGTTTTACAGCTGCTTTGAACATGGCTCGTCCAATTAGATTGTTATAATATTCGGTTATATTTTGTTTTACATTTCAAGCAGTAGTAATTAGAAGGCAGCCTACTCTTTATCCCCCATCCTCATTTAAATTCCTTCTGCTCTCTCAGTTGGAGCCCGCAAATCTACAGAACTCATAAATTTAGTGAGCATACGCAAGTCAGGTTATTAAAACACACAGCCTGCTGGGAACTCATCAGACAATCAGTGACTAGCTTCTCACGGTGATAATGCCTAATGAGTTTTGCTTTGGATGGCAATGAGAGGTTAATGGGTTGATGTGGTTTCTTAAAGAGGGTGAAAGTTATTTGTTCCAGATACCTCCTCATAAACCGTAATGATTATAAGAAAGAAGAAGGATCCAGAAAGGCTTTTATTTCCATCAGACTGTTGACGTGGCTTTGTGGATTGTAATTTATTATAATCACTTTTGACTCACATCATATATTAATAATAGATGACAATGTGCAACATCAACAGAGGACTTTATAACATCACCCTAACAACATTACTGGTATCAATAACCTGTCTTGTTAATGCAATGATAAATCATTTTTTGTGACAGGCTGTTATTAGTGCCACAGAGGTTACAGTAAATACTAGAGTGTCAAATCCCACATCTCCCATTCCTTGTATTATTGCATGGCTTATTCTCTGAACCACATTCTTACAAAAACAAAGGAAGTGCAGATAAAAACAAGGAGTGGCATGGAGGAAGGGAGCCCTGTAATATCAACCTATCAGAGCAGTAATGGTGAAAGCGGCAGTCTAGTGTCATTAGGTTCTCTGGAGAGCAGAGAGCTATAGCTTTCCGTGCAATCTATGGTATGTGTGCTTATTTTATTCTGCTGTAACCTTTACAACAGCAAAGGGAGGAGAGCAAACAACCGATTGCATGGCTTGGCTCTTTACACACTGATTAAGGCATCTACAAAGTAAACACAGTTGACTTAAAGCTGCAGGACAGGTTCTGCTCCATTAGCAGCATTTTATGCTTTCTATTTATTAAAATGCTTTTTCAAACATGATTGTTCATGCAGTGTGTCATGTAGCTGTATGTGAACATAAACTATCTGCAAAGTTAATAAAGTTATTGTCTATCAAAAAAAAGAGTCGGCTCAC
>JAUMHQ010000089.1:5667300-5679591 GCA_032361165.1 Enteromius paludinosus | reverse complement strand
TGGTTTATTAGGGTTGGAGCTAAACTGTGCAGAGCTGTGGCCCTCCAGGAATTGAGTTTGAGACCAATGCTCTACTGTATGATGTAATAATGTGGTTACGCACCACCTCCACAAATCAATGGCTTAACTTCAAAGCCTTTTAGCCCTGCCCACTGATTCGCACTTGTATTTACAATTTGATGCGATGATTTAAACTAAAAGGCAATGCTGTGCTGACAATATTGGCTCTGACAGTAATGTTGCAAGACACAATTACATGGTCACTATTGCTTTTTTTCTTCTTACAGAAAACTTGATATGTATTATTATTATTAACTATATATGTATAGCTATTCATGCATTTTTGACCTAAATCGCATCTGATCAGCGCCCATCTGTGATAAGAGCACACTGTGAAACATACACAGTGTTAGCCAATCACAGCAGTTTGCATTTATTTCGGACTCTACAATCATCTGCCACATCTATTCAATGTCTTTACTGTCATTTTTTGATCAATTTTATTCACTAACCAAATGTGTTGCACCATTTGCCAATTTCCATAATTCCCAGTACAAACAGTATGTGCAAATAAACCACAATTCATTCCTAGTGAATTCACCAAATAAAAAAAATCTCTATACCTCTAGAATATCCTTGCTCTCAGGGTCTAGTTTCTTGCCGAGTCTCCACTGTTTGAGGAGCCAGCGCAGCTTGAGGCTGATGAGGAGCAGGCTCTCCTTGAGCTGCTGTGACTCCTGCACCAGCAGGTTTCTCTCCTGACTCCACAGTTTCTGCTGCAGACGTGTCTGCAGGCTCAGACTCTGCAGCTGGAAGTCACAGCGTAGGAGAGCCTTCTGATGCTCTTCCTGAAGCTGGAGAGAAAGAACAAGGACTTGAGAACAAAGATGTCTGAATGTAGGTCTGGAACCAATCCGTTTTTAAGGTTAGAGTTTCTCTTTATCGAGTGTTCAGTGTTTCAGAAAGGTCTAAATAAGCACAGCATGTATTAACGTGTTCGCACCTGAGAGAGTTTATGTGTGTCGTTGTGGCGCGCCTGTCTCTCCTGTGACAGTGCTTCCTGTGCTCCCTGAGCCTTCTCTCTCGTTTCAGACAACAGAGCGTGCAGCTCACCAACCTGCTCTGTCAGCTAGAGAAAGAGAGAATGCAAGTAACTGGTGAAAGCTGTAGCTGCACAGTATTTGTAATACAAATAAATTGGAACAAATGGCAAAACTTGCTGCTTTGTTAATGTCAAATGTTTCTGTGCTACTAGGGCAAAATAATAATCACATCAAATTAGATTAGAATAATCATCAGCATGCATACACTTGCAGATGGGTGTCTTTGGATGTTTTTAAGCCAAGTTAAAAAATAAACTAACTTGCGTTTTGAGACCCTGTTTAAGTTCAACTTAAAAATGTATGTAAAGCCCTTGATCAGGGTGAGGTGAAAAAACAAGCTTAAGCTTAAATATACATGACTTATATATATATATATATATATATATATATATATATTAGGGCTGTCAAATGATAAAAAATGTTAATCAAATTAATCAGGATTTTCAGTGGATTAATCATAATTAATCACTATTTGCAACTACACCTGAATCCTAACCATTTTTTTTTCTGAAATGCATACCAAAAGATAAATAACAGGACACAGATACATAATTTTCATATGTCTGTTTATTAACCAAATAATGGTGGTTTAAATCAAGCTGAAACATACCATAATATTTGTCTTTGCAATGTGAACAATCTTTTACCTTTACACCAGTTTCACACTGCACGCGTAAGCAGCGCGTATGCAGAGCAGAAGCAGCAATTGTGCTTTCATCACATTGGCAGCGTTTGTTGCGCGGAGCTGAACCGCGGCTTGCACTGCAGTACTACAAAATAGACTTGGCGCCGAAACTATCGCGCGCTGCGCTGCTTTGACCACAGCATTCACAAAGCCGCTGTCAGCAAGACTCACTGTGACACTTCTCTGCAGCATGTGAGCGACACAGTTCATGTGTTTATAGCGTGTAAGACGAATTGCGGCAACCATGTTGCGTGCACTGTCAGTTCCACTGGTTGTCGTTTTCCCCCCACTTACAGTACGTGCAACAGACAGGAACTGTTCTTTACAAGCCTCCGCAAAATGACGCTCCTCAGTTTTTAATATAGTCAGTGTGAAAGACTTCAGTACCCACGTGTCACTGATGTTACTCCGAGGTAATTGTTGTCCCACTTTCCTGACAAATAATTCGTCACACTGCCCATGCGTGAAATGTGTTAAAAAAATTAAAAAATAATTAACGTAATTAACGACAAAAAAATAATTAACATCGTTAACGCGTTATTTTTGACAGCCCTAATATATTTATATATATATATATATATATATATATACATATATATACATAAAAGAATATAATATTTGGATTTTGTTTTTAAAGTAAATGAACCCATCCTTCATTTTAAAACATGAGAATAGAGCTTGATCACAAGATCGCAGTTGTCTCTATTTCTCTGTGAATATCGCATTTGCTAGTTAGTGGAAATGGTGGATGATAAATTGTTTGGGTGAAAACTGTTGATGGCTGGAGGTTTCCTTGGAATGCTGCTAGGGCGTTTGGCACAGCGCTTGGGACACCAAATCACAAAATGCATTCTTTCATGATTTAAAGCTCGGCATAATGGACTATTTTTAATCATAATGTCAAAACTTGAAACTGTCTTCAATTTAAATGCTGCCTATAGGTTTTTATTACATCTTGTGAAAACTTAACAGATCACTGGCCTTACAAATTGCACCAAAGAAGTAGGCCTCAGTCTGTACAGACACATTAGTTTCTGTACTGAGGTAAATATAGTGTAATGTAAGAGCGAAGTGGGGTTAGGCCAGAACTAATCCACGTTGGCAGTGAGAACTATATTTGCTCATATATCTGCATGGGTGAACAGGCCTTGTTTTATTTATGAACTCATGGGTATTTTTATATTTTAAACACATAAATATTCTTCAGAGTCTAAGAATGTCCCATTTAATAGACTGTGCAATCATTACCTAAACCCTAATTTCCCAATTCCCTATGAACTTCAGGTTTGTGTCTTCATTGTAGCTTCTGTGCTTTTGAAATGTACCAGTTGTGAAGTGAGAGAAATACTAATTTGATGAATCATATGCATTCTGGGATTGCTTTATGCATGAAGGATGCACAACACCCTGCCTCAGATTTTGTCCCAAAGAGTAAGCTTACAAACTAAAAGCGTTGAGTATTGGAACAGAGCCATTTAGTGTTTAATTGCAAGACACTAGCAGAAGTGAAAGGTTTTGGTGAGTGCATGTTTTTAGTGCCTTACCTGATCAGAGTTTTTCTCCTTTAAGTCAGATTCCTTGTCTTTGTTGCTGTCCTTGTGGCTGTTGCTCTCCTCTTCTGCCTTGTATGGGTGAACTTTGACCTCACAGTCTGGCTGGTCTCTAGAGTCAGGCTGTTGCATGCATGCATGGGCAAGTTAATGAAGGAAAACAAAAAAAACAACAATAAAAGACGAGCATGATAGAAGACAGACGAGATCAAGAGGAATATGATGAAGAAATCAAAAAAGGTAATGTGTAATAAGGGTGTATAAAACATTTGAGGGAATGTAAGGACAGAATAGACATATTTAACCAAAATGACAAATGAAACATGGAAAAAATGCATAACGGTACCCATAAATCATCACCAGCAAATAAAAACTCACAAGACAATGAAAAGTATGTATAGGAGAAACAGTTTGGTCATTGTGGTATATGACAAAATGGCAAAAAGAAACAAAACAACAAGAAGTGAAAGCATCATCTTTGGTTTGAGGAGGAGGAAACAGGAAATGGGGTAGCAGGAAATAAAAGAATCATAAAGAGAGGGAGAAGAAAAATAAAAAAAACAAAGGAAGAAATGTTGCCGCGACCACAGGTCATGGTGCCCATGCAGTGAGGAAAAAGAGAGAAGGAGGAAGGGAACAGTCTGGATTGGATCTCAAGAGTTGGGCCTCTAATGGAGCCTATATGAATACCTGTTAGATTAAACTTCAAATGTGTAAAAAAAAGAAAAATAAATAAGAAAAGAAAAATCTCTTTTACAGTGTTGTATTGGACCCTGCTGAACTTCACTGGATGAACAAAAACAGTCTTCGAAATGGCAATCTTGTATGTTCCACAGAAACTCGTACAGGTTTTGTGTGACATGAGGGTGAACAAATGATTGAATTTTTTGGTGACCTGTGGATTTAAAGGATTATTTCATCTTCAGAATAAAACATTCCTGATCATTTTTTCACACCCCCATGTCATCCAAGATGTTCATTCCAAGAAAAACATTCCAGGACTTTTCTCCATATAGTGGACTTCAATGGAGATCAACAGGTTGAAGGTCCAAACTTCAGTTTCAAAGGATCTACACAATCCTTTCTGAGGAATAAAAGTCGAAACAATCTTCTCACATCATTGTTTTACTATATATCAACATGATTACTTAATGGATGCAGAGCTAATGCAAGACAAGGATTTGTGGTTAAAAAGTATTAAAAAGACCGTTGTGTAGAACCCCTTGAAGCTACATTAAAACTGCAATTTGGACCTTCAACCCATTGGCTCCAATTGAAGTCAACTATATGGAGAAAAATCCTAGACTGTTTTCCTTTTTTACTGAAGAAAGGACATGAACATCTTGAATGACATGGGGGCGAGTTAAATCAAGAAAAGTCTCTGATAAAAGTGAACTAATCCTTTAAGAGATATTATCTTTCTTTGAAAATATGAGTATCAAATAAGGACTTTACACTTATTTGCTAACATGCATGGATTAGACAGTTCATTATGATTGCTTGAATAGTCAGGTCAAAAATATATTAGAAACAGCCAAGTCTACATTTGATAATAAATGAGTATGCCAGTAAACAAACGTAAACTATAGTGTCTCATTTGAATGTACACATAATATCAATTACCAAAAAAGTGGATTCCTCAGTCAAAACCTTTACAACAGGTCAGTTCTTTACCACAATAATGATGATCTACTCCATTAGAGGCCTAAATGCTATCCACTATGAGGCCTTATAATGCACTACAAACATGCTTTGTTATAGTGGTATGCAAACATTTCTAAGGGAAAGGGCAGTGTAAATATAACTCAATGATCTAATCAAGCAAAGCAACAAAAAGAACTTGCTGGTAAATACAGACAAACTCCAAGCAAAACGAAAAGAATAAAGATGCATGGAGATATTTTATATGAGATTGTGTGCATACCTTCTGCTGGGTCATGTTCTGGTTGAACTGAGCATCTGCAGGGCATAAGCAATTTGCTGCAGGGTCTTCTGCCTCAGACAACAGGGGCATCAGGGACATCCCTTCCACATACTCCCTCTCTGGGGGCTGCCCCAGGGCATCCACCCTCTCACTCAAGGCCTGTAGCTGAGCCTGAAGGGACTGCAGTCTGCCATGCAGGGCCTCCACCAGGGGGAATGTGGAGCTCTGAGTCTGAATCTTCTCTAGCAGAACTGGTTCTGCAGACTCGTTTGTTGTCATCTTACGATAGACGGCATCTGGTGAGATACAGGAGGGGTCGGGTGATGTCAAAAGCTGAATTGCTGAGGTAACAAGTTGTGCCTGATCGCGGATGGCGAGAAGGTCTTTAATGCTGAGGCACTGAGCAGTATGACTGTGACTTATTCCTGAAACTGTCAGATTCTTTTCCTCCAGAATATTGTTTTGCTCATCACCAACCGGGCTTTCGCGGTGCACCTGGCTGGGGATACACTCAGCCGAGTCTCCTGCTTCGGCATCAGTCTCCAGTGCTGGACGTGTGGAGCCCTGGTTGGAGGCCAAGTCGCAGCGTTGAAGGTTGGACAGAAGCACTCGGTTTTCATACTGGAGCTTCTTTACTTTGCCATTAAACTCTGTGATCTGAAGCCTGGCAGCAAGTAGTTCTTTTTGGCTTGCTTCATTAAAAGCAGATCCTCCATCTTCAGAAGCACCAGGCATGATTGTGGGTGAAGTGATGGTTGTGGATGACGACGGCTCAATTTCAGTCACAGCGGGAAGCTCAGACTTGTAGTGATTGAGCTCGTTCATCAACAGCTTGTTCTGCTCTTCCATTTCTATCAAGGAGCGCCGCAGCAGATCTGCCTCTTCTTCCACAAACTGTAGGTGACGCTGTAGCTCCATCACATTCTCAGACGTGGAAAGCAGCAGCTGACCTCCGACTCCACCCGTGATGCCAACTCCCCCCGGGGAATCTTGGATCTTCATGTCGTCCATTTCGGCGCGAAGGCCGCGGTTCTCCACCTCCAACTCTACGATCCGTCGACTTAGAAGATTCGCCTCCTCTTCCACCAGTTTCAGGTGGACTTTGACCTCAGCCTCTCGGGTGTGAGGAGAATCAGCAACCTCTTCGACAGTGAGTGAGGCATCAACCTCTCCATACACTGAGCGATACTTTGCCAGTTCCTCCCTCATGGCTTCGTTGTCTTTGACCATCTTCGTGAGTTTCTTGCACATGAGCGCTGACTCCTCTTTGGCGAAGTGAAGCTGGCACTTAAGGTCTGAACTGTCTTCTGGAGGCTGGAGAGGAACAAGACCAAACCATATATATTTATACCACTTTTCTACTACCACAGTACTGGTGCTAGAGTCAAAAAGGCCTTGCTTCACAGTTCTTGATGGAAAACCTGGCTCTGCATCAACTTGCTAAACCTGCTGATCTTGAACCAGGTTTTTAAAGTTTTTAAAACAACACTCTCGATCATCTGACTCACCAAAAAATTGCCCAATGTGACACATTTGTCATGCTTCACAACTACCCCAGACCATTGTATCCATTATATTCATTCAATATCTGATCTTAAGATGTTTAAATGTTCTCAAAACTTAAAAAAAAGTCCTATAAAGACTTCTTGAAGGTATAGTTCACCCAATAATTAAAAATTCAGTCATTTTTAATTTCAACACTTTTAATCACCTTCGGAAAACGAATGATGATATTTTTGATGAAATCCGAGAGCTTTCATAGACAGCAGCAGGAACTACCTTGTTCAAGGACCAGAGTGGTAGTCCATGTGAGATCACTGGTTCAACCGTAATGTTATGAAGCTACAAGAATACTTGTGTTCAAAGAAAACCAAAAATTATGACTTTATTTAACAATTTCTTCTTCTGTCGGTCTTTGGCACAGAAGCCACTGGAATATTTTAACGATGTCCTTACTACCTTTCTGGGCCTTGAACATGGTAGTTACGTTGCTGTCTATGCATCGTCAGAAAGCTCTTGGATTTCATGAAAAGCATCTTGATTTGTGTTCTGCAGATGAAAGAAGATCTTAAAGGTTATTTTTGGGTGAAGTTTTCCTTTAAGTTCTGGTAGGGGAGATTATGAAGGAGGTATAGGACAATAAAAGACCTTCTAAAAGTACAGTCGGGTTTGTATTCCTCTTTGAAATCATAATAATATCACAATAGATGCAAACTAAGTCATCAGATGTATTGCAGAATAAAAGTGCATTACCTGAGGCGATGCTTTTTTATCAGGTTTGTTGTTTGGTCTGGCACCTCTCTTCTTCAAAGAGTTCTAGAGGGGAAAAGATGATAAATAGATTTAAAACATAATGTGTAAAAAACATAAATGAGTATCTTTTGTTATCCTCCCCTCCCCAGCCACTGCACATCCACTCTGGTATCAAACCAACACTTCTATCTCTCTCTTTTCACTTATAAATCAGCAAAACCAGCATGCAATTAAACTGATATACATCACAGCATGATGTATTTCATTGTTTCCATGAAACAAAAAACTTCTACACTGCAGGAAATTGAGACAGGAGGATACGAGAAGAACAGAGAGCTATCAGATGCATTATAAAATATAGTGTAGAGTCCAAGGTTTCAGATATGAGAAAGTACACAATATAGCACAGCCTGTTTTACATTAAACATGATCATGTCTAGTGTGATTTTTCCCTAAACCATGTAATTGCATATATGTTTGTCTTCATTAAATGGAAAAAAAGCAGGAATGGGTGAATACAGACAGACTGGGTAAAATCTTTCTGTCATATTTGGGCTGACAGAATGGCACAGGTTAATGGCAATGCTGCTTTTAATGGCATTAAACTTCATTAAAATCAATAGATTTGTGCTGAAAGAAAATGAAAGCATTGACTAAGCAGTGTATCGACCACTTTTGTGCCACCGTTTATTTTAATTCAATGTGGTTTGCAGAGTCAATGGGAAAGAGGTCTGAACATAATGAAATTATAGCAACGTCATTTATCCCACCGCTAACTCCCACTGGCCTCGTCCACAAGGCCTGCACAAGTAAAAACTGTTTTCTTCTGTATATGAGTCCTCCAGCACAAACAGACTCGCTCACAGTGTTTCCTAGCCAGTTATGATCAAATTCCATCCACTCACAAGACTGATGCAATTTTGCCTTTCTAATGCAATAGACCAGTGGTTCCCAACCTTTTTTAACTCACAGCCCACACAGCCAAACACATATGTTTTCGCGGCCCACTGCAAAAGAATTTAAGCGATCCCGCTTTTTGTGTTGGGTTAACTAAGTACTCGGAAGCAAGGCTGTTAATTGTCTTTATTGAATAAACTGGTAATGTATTGAATAAACAGAAAATATACATAACGGATCCGCAAACTAGACATTTTTATTATATTAACAATATTACAATTTCTATTAATAATAATTGGCGCCCCCCCTGCAATACCGTCACGGCCCACAGGTTGAAAACCACTGTGTTTTCCAAACAGTGTTTTTTCTCTTTGACACTCAAAGTATCAAAATTTCATACATTTATAAACATATATAGAGTAAAGCTATTAACACATTGCATAATTCTGTACTGCTAGCACATGTTGAAACTCTCAAACCAAGTTGTCATCTGATCACTGAATTGCTTATCAGCTACCTGAATTTCAACACCATGAAACCTAATCGAGGTACGGAAATCTGAGAACAAGCACAAACACAAGTCTATTCAGCCGTGTCCTGATCTTGTGCCTGCTTGATTCATTCTTACGAAACACACTCACCCTCCAACACAGGATGTAAGGAATGCGATAAAGTCATGTTAAAGTCAGGCATGAAGAAAGAGTGTGTGACTATAATAAACAACAACCCCAGACATCCTAAAGGAACAACGGGAGCGCACTTATACCAGTCTCTCTAATTTCACCTGTTCAGTTGACTGAACTATGAAGACTTGAGTTATTGGAGTGTGTGAAACTGAGCGGTTCTCTAAGGCATGCTCTACTTCACACACTTTTTCCTTCAAAATCGAATGAATTTTGCGTAAGAGAGACTGTTGAAACATGAGGCTGGATAGAGAGCTGAATGCTTCTGAGAGAGGATTCTCTTTCTTTAGACAGGGACGTCATTAGCATTTTAATTCTATCCTTCTATCCGATTTGCAACAAAGTTTATGTTATTTTTATATTTGTGCATTCTAAGTAATATAAAAAAAACTGCAGTTGTGGGCAATACCAACTTTTTTGACTAAACATTTTTAGGATTCAGGTGGCACTATAATAAAAATATAAATATAAAATATAATGAAATATGAAGCACGACAATCAGCCCAATTTTTTTTTTGCAAATTAACTCTTTGTATATAGGCCTCTAACTATCTATCTATCTTCCTATCTATCTATCTATCTATCTGTGTATAGGGAGCATGTGTGTGCACTGCTTTGAGGAGCCTGGCTCTTCATGTAGAGGGACATTTAAATAGGTCTTTTGTGTGACAGAACAATTACTGCACTTTAACATGAAGATGTCAAAAGGCATCACTGAATGGGAGTTTTAGTTATTTGTCTGCTGTCTATGTCGTCTCCAGAGGTTCCTGTAATCCTCTACATCCCAAATGACTCCAGAGAGAATCACACTTCATTTCCTTTCATAAAAATAGAAGGTGACAAAGCGAGATTGCTGGGAGGAGAGACACATTGGTAAAGGATGATCTATTTTGAGAATTGGAAATAATTTCATGACAAACCGCTGATCAGGAGAGCGCAGTGTTTAGGAGATGTTAATATGGCTGCATGAATTAAAAATAATACCAAAATCACAATATGTGCTTTTTAACTAAAACAAATTCATGCGCTGCATGTTTTACATGTGAGCAGCACATGTTTTGGTGTTTTCAGTATCTCTGAAACTTTGTAATAAGTACACTCTTGGGATAAAACAATGACTCAGCTTTCAAATGTTTATTTATTTATTTATTTATTTATTTATTTTAATTCAAACAAATTATTTTATGTATTTTTTATCTTTATTGTGACATGACAGAATGCTATGGCACCTAGTTTTAAACAATGTGAACTGATCATCTCTTCCTCTTAGCATGAAATAAACATGAATGAATCGCAGAAAGATGTCAATGAACACCATTTTCACATTCAAGTCCACTGAAGTTAATCTACTCTCTTTTCTGGTTTGTTTATCGGTCAAAATATCAGATTTGGATTGACTGGAGAGCCCTATTTACACTAGTTTGTTTTCATTTTAATACGACATTTTAGTATGAAAACGATGCTCGTTTACACTGGCATTTGTGCTGGGTTTCAGGAATAATCTCCTTTTACACTATACAACTGAAAACACAAGTCACCTGACCATGCACATACATCCATAAAAAGTATACATCCATGTAAAGTTAGATTCTCTAGTATCCCTACATGATGTTATTGTTCACACGCTCATCAAGGATTGCCATATTATCATGGGCTGCCATGCTATAATCGTCAAAAGAGTATTTGAACTAAAACGGGGTCTGCAATGTTTTCAGGTTTCTCGTTTTCGTGTAAACAAAAGTTATGCATTTTAAAACGAAAGCACACTAATGTAAACAGGGCCTTAGACTACCAGATCCCCAAAATGGAAGTAATATCAGGCACAATCTATCTTGAATTCAGACCTTTTTGAACAAAATTGGATTAGTTCTCCACTGCTGTGTGAAGGGTTAAGCATTGCAACTGCTTTTTGCTTCACATGACGATTAACACACTGCGCACCACACCAAAAGCTGGACATAACCACAGAGATAGACTATGCTAAATCCATTTTTGCATTGTATGCTTTTTCTCAATTCCCAGACCGCAGAGACACGAGTCTCCAACCGTTCCAGACTATAATGGGTTCCCATGACAACGGCTTTTGTGAGCAGTTCCCCTGTAGAGTTCAATGGAACAAATTGATGAATAAATGGGGGGGAGGAAGTTGGGAGAGGGAAAACAGGAAATCACAACCTTTCAAATCCATTTGACATGAGGAGGCCCCTCTCCTCCTGCACAAACAGGCAAAACAACAGCAGAAAATGACCACGCTTCCCCAGCTTTCACTCTTACTAATTGCGCAAAAGCACAAGTGTGCTAAAAGCCAGATCATTATCATAGCATTTTTCATAAAGCAAATGAGAGCCTGCAGGTGCTGCGTGTTTCCCACACAAATTCCGCCCCTCCGTACATGTTTGGGAAATGAGATATTCTGTCACTTTGATCCATGGCAACAGAATGTTTATTAGTTCGCAGCAGCAGGATGGCAGTGATAAACACTATGCATTACACAAAGAAATGTGAAAACGTCTCTCCCCAAATACATTTTTAATCTTTATCTCCAAAAGCTTTCTGTCCACATTAACCTAAGGCATCTCAAGATCAGAATCCACTTTAACCTATTTCTGTCCATCTTTACATCCATGCTTTTCTAGCATGTTATTTTTTTTTTTAACATTTAATGTGTTTTGGAACAAAAATATGATTTTTAATCATGATTTAACTCTCTGGGATGTTTCAGATTAAACAGGCTGCTTTTGGGTACTGTACCTTTAAGACCTTGACATGCAAAAGACCTTTGTTGTGATTGGCTAATCTCTATATACATAATTAGAGCATGGAGAACATTAGCGTTAACATACAACGTAGATCAACCACTTTATATTTGAAAAACAATAAGGAAAATCCTTATTTGCAGGATACATCTACTTTAATGAAGGACTAACGATCACACACACACATGTTGGTTTTTGTGATTTATGGGAACTCTCCATAGGCGTAATACTGTACAGACAGTATGTGGTATTGCCCTACACTGACCCTACACCTAAACCTACCCATCACAGAAACTACAGGCATTTTTAGATTTTCAAAAGGACACCATTTAGTATGTTTTTTAAGCCTTTTGAATTACGGGGACACTGAAAATGTCCTCATAAAGCACCTTCATATTGTAATACCTATGTCATACCCATGTCATTATACAAATTTGTGT
>JAUMHQ010000089.1:5642384-5660676 GCA_032361165.1 Enteromius paludinosus | reverse complement strand
TACAGAACCGAAAACCGTGACCCTAAAACCGTGATACAAACCGAACCGTGGGTTTTGTGAACCGTGCCACCCCTAGTAGTCATGTAACAGGAATTACATAGCTACATGTAACAGCAGTATGTATAAGAGAAACTGGAACAGGGGGTGATCAGGGGGTGTAGTTGGGTAGGTTTAGGGACATGTAAAGTGGGTGCACCTCTGTAATACCGTTGTATATACATGGTAAGTACTCAGGAACTGCCCACTTAATATAAAGTGTAACATTATGGACACCAACTGCAATTTATATGTAAAGCCTAATTTACTGCCCGCTGCGGTGTAACATCAGAGTAATTACATGCTAATTCCATAGCAATTTACTATTTAATATAAAGTGTAACACTTTATTTACCAAAAAGTGCTATTAGTCCAGTTACACATTTATACTTTCGTTACCAAAAAGTGTTGTTACCAATGTCCTGTTACACATTTGTAGTTACACACACCATTCTGAGGGTTGTTACATGTGTGTAGTTACAGAAATATCACAGCAGTAGATACTATGTATTGGTGTGTACTTACACTGTGGTTACATACTACATCCATAGTTACTATGGAAGGACACAGGTATTAGGGACACTTAATATAAAGTGGGACCATCTTTGGTAACATAAATGTCTTTTCTGACACTGTATTTGATTACTTATGCATCGTTGCTGACTCAAATTTTTCCACAAATCTCCAAACTTTCCAAAAATATGCCACTATTATAAAATAATGAACTATTCAAACAAGTAAACAGATTAGTACGTACTTGTCCACATGGTTTATTTCTAGCCTACAGAAAGATTGTCACAGCAGGGAACCTGACAGACCTAATCCTATCCGACATGCTAAACTTCTTTCAAACAGCTGATCTCAGCTGGTTTCCACAGACACCGTCCTAATACATGACATGCTGCTCACTTAATGCAGTTTGTGTGGAGATGCATCCAGGAGACAACACAATTACAGCACCCTTAAAAGCAGAAATAGACCAGCCAGTTGGTGCATGCATGTGTGTTTTGTGTGTGTGCATGGCTTTTATAAATGACCTACAAGCGCTGCAGCATTGTCACTATCAAATCTAATAACCCCTAGCTGCGTTATATGTCTTTCTGTATGTGTGTGTGTATCAAACCTAAGGGTCCAGACATCAATCAAACACACATTTTCCTTTCTGCGCTTTCTTTGTCAGTCAGTTCTGCATAGTGCTGAGCTTCAGAAAAAAGAGCTTGCCACTAAGTCCTTCCCTCCCTTCCAACATCCTCTTATTGTTTGTTTTGCCTGTGCCATTTGTTCAGTCGTCTAATTCTCAAGTGGAAGCAGTTGGAGATTACAAGCTCTCTGTCTGATGTGTACAAACATACACACACATACAGAGCTAGTAAGTGTTCGTATAACACAAGAGTCTGGGTTTGAAAAAAATAATGGCCTTTATATTAAAATGTGCAAATCTAAATCCTACTACTGTGACTTTAAATAATCACTGACGTACCAGACGCTTAAAAAATGACCCTTTTTTACTTTAAAATAGATACAATAGATTACTTTAAAATAAAATAGACCCTTTTTTACTATTTTTACCAATTATTCAAATAAAATATTGTATAAAAAAAAAAAAAAATTGTTTTCTTTTATGGCATTCAGCTTTTAATGTTGTCATCTTTTCTAAAATATGTGTATATATATAAATATCATATCAATTTCTCTATATTTATTTATTATAGTTAATTTATTATTATTATTATTTTACATTTTATTTATGTATTTGCGTTTTTTTTTCTTCCAGAGGTGGGGTGTCTTAAATTTGTAGTTTATTTTTGTTTTTTAATGATGTTTGACTAACAAATTTCGGGAAAAGCATGTACGATTAATTAATCAGCTGCCGCCTTTCTCCCTATTACCTCATTAACCTACCAGAAGCTAAAGCCTTCCCTTTAAAAACTGCCAACTCCCTCTTCCTCACTTCTTTGTTCTTTGCATCCCTCCACCTCCCCTTACACCACCTAGATTAGGGACTGAGCGTCGGGCCCCGGGCAGAGGGGAACCAGCGCACTGAGCCAGGGTTCCCCTCCCGAGAGGTATTTTTTTTCGTCCCTTGCTGCCTTAGGTTTGCATTTCTTATTAAAATCAATGTGTATTTGGCTATACTCTAACCTAGCATGAGTTTTGCATGCTTCAGTCACGCGTGTCTTGTGTAGTATGTTTAGTTCTTCATGCAGACCTTTACTGGAGCATTAAATCACCTCTCACTCCCTGAGAAAACAACATGTTATCTGCATGTGGATGTGTGTCAGATTTAACCAGGGGTTGGTTGCATTTCATGAAATGCAAGAATAGCACAGGTAAAATATTAACATTGGAGTCATGCTCATATTCATTCAACAGATATCTGGACAAACCAATAACACTAAGGACCTGAAAGATATGAAAATGTGAAATAGAAGTGCACTTAATTGTATTCATTGCATGTACTTCAAATCTTAAAAGTGTGTAGTTTGAAGCTTTACTTTAAAGTACATTTTATGTATGATGAGTTGACTAACAGAATTAATAATTAATTTGGTATTGATATCATATAATATGAAGTTTACATCTTTTAAATTGCAACTTCAGTAAAAATGCATAATTCAAAGTTGCATAGAGACATGTTATTTAAAGTATTTTTAGTATATTATAAATGCTTGTCAGTACATTTGGCAGCACGCTCTAACAATATAAGGAATTATGAAATTATGTACTTACGTAGGTCAAAACAGCACTTAAACTAACTAAACTATGATGTATTTTAATTTTATAACAATTAACAATTATGTGTCAACAAAAACAGTCACTTAAGGCTTAAGTATAATCTATAATTTCTGTAGAAAGTACTCTTTTAAAGGTATGCTAAAGTGTACGTCTTTTTTACAAGAGATTTCAGTTTTTTGAGAAAATAACACATGCGTGTGAGTGTATATGCATGCGTTTCTCCCTTGCTTTCATTCTCTATTTTGCCATCATGTTCCAAACCAGTATGTTTTGATGCTGCTGTACAGGTCAGAGCATACAATACAGAGAAACACAGCAAACACAGCTGCCAAACCTTCCCAGACTCAAGACCTCACAACCCAGCAGCTATTGTGCCTCCATTAAACTCTCTGCTTTGTGTTATTTACAGCTATGTAAATACTGGATACAATGAAAACTCGATATTGTAAATACAGTCTGAAAACACTCACTTTATTATGTCTGTGTGCACTGTGCGCTCATGAATCCAATTCACTGAATTGTATTATAATCAACAAAAAAGGGCCACTAGAAATGCCCCACTATAACCACACAAACAAGTATTACAATGTATCATGGTACAGAATGTTCTGCTTGGGTTATTGGACCACTTAAGTACCAGTAGTATCTTCAAGAGTACCATCTAAACACCATTGTACGTTAATATAGTGATCATTTAGTACCACTTTACCATGGTACAACTACTGTAAGAGAAAAGTAAATCGATTTGCCTTGAAATGACAAGGCTCACCTATCTAGAGCTTACTGACTTTGACTGTTCTTGTTATCATCAAATAGTTTGTGAGTCAGCGGGTCAGCGTTTCATTACAGTTACTGTACATGACCACCTGCTAAATCCCACCTCATCGCTCAAACTTTCAGGGAGTTTTCAGGAAACTCTGAATATTCTAGAATGCTCCGAATTCCTCACTATCTTCCCATGCTTTACCCCAACGAGGGGGTTTTTAAAGTTTAAATAACCCTAACGCATGACTTTCCTCATCTACTGTTTGTTTCCATCAGAGCGTCTGACTCTTGAGTTAATGAACCCTGCTTCAGAGGCCTTGCACTTCCTTCCTTTCTCAGGGTTTCCCCTTCAGGGCAAAACAAAGATAGGAGCTTCCTGAAAAATATAAATAAAAGTTCAGTCAGCCTCATAGGACTGTTTCCTGTAGCACCGTCTAGAAAGGCTCTGGATCAACAAATAAGCTGGATAATGCCATTAATACATGCTGTTTGTGAGACACATTGGCCTCTGAATGATAGTTTAACAACTGAGCTATTGGTATGAATGCGTATTTTTAGAAAGACGCAGCAGTAATAAGGTTGCGCTTTTATGTTAACCTTTTACTGTACCTAAGCCTATTAAACCCCTGTAAAACAGGCCCTCCGCGTAGCGACCACCATCAGAAGCCATAAACACACACCTCTACACATGTGAACCAAATTGCCTGTGAGACTTGACGCCAGCTGCGTTACCGATCGATACCCCTTGTGTGTTAAATGAACTATTGAGAGAGAGTTTAAGAAGGAGGGATGGAGAGCATAGAAGGAGAACGAAAAGCATTTGTAGGACAGGAAAAAAGGATTTTTGGGTGGGGTGCTGTGTAGGTTAGAAAAGCCTGTATCAGCAAGCTTTTATTTTGAGTGTTTGTTTTTGTGTCAGGAAGAGAGTTCTGATGGTGATCTGATGACATTAGCATGGTCCTTGTGCAGACTCTGTCCTTTCTCACTGACCTACTAAAAGTCTGAGAAGCCTCTTTTGAAAATAAAGCAATTAGTCATCGTGGTTGAGAAATAAATTAGGCATTGTGGCAAATTTCTTTTCCGTCCTCACTTCTTCCTTTTGTATTCACCATTGACATTTGTTTAGCTTAACATGTTAGCGCATGCATCATCAGATATCTTTACATCCGCTTAAAACAATTAGTGTAAAATTTACAGTACAAAACATTTAATCACCAGTAGAAAGTACTTCCATAATAATAACTATAATAACTATAATAGTTTATAGTTAATCGAGTAGCCTGTAAAAGTAGGTTACAACAGAAAATAAGATGCAAAACACCCTAACAAATAACAAACATTTTTAAGAAAATAAAATGTTTTATGCAAGGAATTCTGGGAGCATGCTGTTTTTATTCAGAATTCATACTGCTAAAAAACACATCATAAAATATCATATAATGATAAACTACTTATTAACTATCTTTTCAGTTAATAAGGTAAATATGTTTTTACTGTTTTCAGTTTTGTTGTTTTTGGGGGGGGTAGATGGTATGTGCACCTTAATCGTGCGGATCCATGTTTCAATCCAAGCAATCATTATCAGGAACTTGAGAAATTAGCAATAATTAATAAATAGGTTATATTTATTGTATGCGGAAAAAGACATAAAACTAGTACAGCTATATATAAAAACAGGCAATTACAAATACAGTTAAGCCATCATTATTCATAAATATTTTATGACAGAATTCCACGACTCCACGACCCATAAGAATCAAGTTTTTGTTCTAATCAATGTATACGCATCTCTTTCATCCTGTACTTTGTTGTACTGAGTGTGTGTATGTCAGAGTGAGACTTCATGTTGAGTCAGATCATCAGATCATCTTCTTTTACATTTAATGATCCATAGTTTCTTTCCATTGTTTGAGTCATCTGTTGTCTAAAAAGCTCCACTGCCTCTTTTCTGGAGGTTCAGTTAAGGATGAACTCTCGCTGTGTACCATAAGTGCCCACTATGCCAAGAATTCAGTCCTCAACAACAGAGAGCAGCACGCATCCTGCCCTGGGCTCTCAGCCAATAAGAACACAGAGCAAACCTGTGAGCCGGCCCAAAGCAGAGCAGCCGAGCGAATCAGAGCGCTGGCACTGACTATCACAGCGGTACACAACACCCCGTAAAATGATTCTCAAAGAAAAAGAGAAGCGACCAATAATGACCGTTTCTTCATACAGTAATGCATTCATCACTTTCTATTAAGCAGCAGACCTAGCTAATAGAGCACAGACCAACCATTGAGCCGACATCCACCATCCTGCCAACGATCCATTACTCAAAACACAAAGGAACATTTATTACCGAAAGAATGCGGGCCAAAACAGAGAATTAACCAAACACAAGGAGCATGCTTTATGTTCCTCCTCGTTAAACTGTCAGTAGGGAAAATCTAATGCTAAATTCATGTGCTCCCCATCCACCCTCAAACCCACCCACCCTAGCTGACATTTACACAGAGAAAGTCAACAGATCAGTCCGAGCGAAGGCTCTCGGCTCCTGTTGTAACACACATAGAGCTTTGACTACAGCGACGCGCTGCGCCTCAAGTTAAACCAAAGTGTCAACATTAAGAGTTCTGCCCCAAGCCAAATCAAGTACAATATAAACACTTTTCCTTTCAGAAACCTTCCCTGGAGCTCCTAATGAAGCCTTTTCGGAGAATCTGAAACTAATTAATGATCCTATTTTCCCCAATTAGCAACAGAACTCGCACTAATTTTCATCATTGCAGCTAAAATAGCCCAAAACGGATAGTTGTAACTGCAAATAGACAACTTCCGTGTTGTTCTTTATTAATCAATACAGATTTATAATTCAATACAGGCTTATGAACTACCATACTTGGCAAAACAGTGGCTTACTTAGGATATCATTAGTGGTGAATTCTGAGACAAGAATCATTATTTTTACAATGAGTAATACCTAAAAGAGCTTGTGACTTGTCACTAAATTTACAGTATTGCCCAATGAAACACGCTAAAACAATCGCCCCGATATCCTCATTGAAGGAAGGACCTGAGTCATATTTAGGAACCACAGTATCACAATGGTCAATAAGGTCAATAACCAACCACTTAGCACATAGCAATGCTTTAACAGCCATACAGTATTAACTATATCAACCACATAGCAATTCTCTGAGAGCACCCAGACCACCCTATAGCAGAATATTTTCTTCAGTTTTATAATGCATACCACGCTTCTTTCCTGTGGTAAAATTCACAGCGGCTCATTGCATTTCCAAAAATGTGAGTGTCGTACTTCAAATATCTACAGCTCATTTTAAAGCCCACTTGCTATCTGCTCAACATCCTGAAAGCTTGTGTAATGATCAGTCATCGCTCACCTCTCTGGCCTTCTCCATCTCCGCTTGCAGGACCTGCTTGGCCACCTCCAGATCCTGTAGTTTCACCCTCAGCTCCTCGTTCTCCTGCTCCAAACGAGATCTCTTCTTCTCCACAGTGTCCAGCTCATTGTGCAGACGGATGGACACGTCTTTTGCCACCTAAATCAACGACAAAACAGGGGACGATGTAAACGTATTATATTGAAATATTACCGAAAAAGTAATAAACATTTCATTCTGTGCTAAAAATTAAAGAAAGTATAGTTTAGTGATAAACACTGATAAAAAAAATATAATATCATACAATCCTCTTCTTTTAGCTTTGCCAGTGAAGACTTTTGGTCTTTGATTCATGTCTCCCTGAAGGTAGATGAAAGCTCATTAAAAGTGGTTAATCGTAAAGCTGCACTAAATTCTTAAGTAGGCAATTATCAGTGTTGGCCAAGCAAAGACAGAGAATCCAAACCCACACATACACACACATACTGGTGCTCGGACCATTTTAGCAACACAAGAACATTTGTCATAGCTTCACAATGTTAGTATGTTTCTATAGGGCACATATTAAGGAAGGATGTAGGTTTGTGTGAGAGGAATGAGGAAAGAGAGGGCAGCAGGCACTGAATGGGGTAAATGGGGATTAGAAGAGCTAGAAGGAGAAACACAGTCTCTGTTTGTGAGGGAGGGTTTTCTCCTCTCTGTGCGTCTGAACCACAGCCAAGGTGCAGCTGGGTACCCACAATGCTCCTCTGTGCCACGCTCTAATTCATATCAGATCCCTCCATTTCTCATTCTTTCCCTTTCTTTATTTCTTCTACAGCCTCCCTGCCTTGCATGATCAGTCTTTATTTCCAATTCTCATTGCCAGGAGCTATAAACATCTTTGTTTAGCTTTTAATGTTGTGGAACTAAAAGCAGCAAAATTACAACCTTATTTTCAGAAGTGTTACAGTAGTTCACAGATGTTTTCTAGTACAAGCTACTTTTCCTGAAATGTTGTTCTGTGGGATGATAAAATTATGCCGTTGCTTAGACATGCAGATTTAAAATATAATTTTACAGCGAAAGTTCAGCGAATACATTACACAGTTAGTTATCTTACAGTATAGTAAACAGGTGAAAATTATAATTAGAATATATAGACTATGTTCTATTACTATGTACTGTATGTAATATTATTAAAACTACTCTTTTATTAAGTAAACATATTCACTATTTAATGACATATTGACTATTTATATTTATTTATGACCCATATTATTCCTTTTCTTCCGTTGTTTGTTAGTAGTTATGCAATTTTGTATTTTTGTTTCAATGTTTATTGCATTTTAAGTGTTATGTAAGTTACTAAAAAAAAAAAACTGGGGAAAAAAACACTTTTCATTTTCATGCATCAATACCATTTTGGATTGTATATTAAATTTACATTAAAAGCATATATATATATATACATACTTATCAGTCTTTCTATGGACAAACAGAAAAGCAGGAAATAAATCAATGTTACTATTCATAATATAATGTAAAATATGTCTCTAAACCATAGGCCCAAGGTTGTATGGTAATTGCATGTTTGTATGTAACACAAAAGCTTCGAAAGTGTCTGTTGGTCCCAGATTATTTGCATTCACTCCTCCCTCCATTCTGTCTGGACACCACCCACCTGCCTTTGTCTGACAATGTCACGGCCTGTTGTCGTTTTTACATGCAAAAGGACACAGACACCTCTAGATCCACAGGGAAAGAGGCACTGAAGCACTTCAGTGTCGTGTGTGTGTGTGTGTGTGCTTGTGTTTAGGTGCTTGGCCTCCTCTCTCACCACAGCCTGATGTGGGACAAGCTGCCATATCTGACCAACCCAAGAAATCAAAGGAGTGTAATGACCCATCAAAGACTAATAATGGCTCATTTTCATGTGACCATGACTGTTTGTCAGCAGAACTTGGTCAGATATGTAAATGGCTCTGTGGAATTTGTTTATCTATGGGTTTGATTATGTGTGTGTGTGTGTTTTGCTCCTCTCTGATCCTGCTTTTCAGGATTGCGCTGCTTCTCTGCTGTGCAAACAGGCATTTTAAATGACTTCCCTCCAGATCTGTATGGTAGCATCTGCAAGACAGCTGCCCGGGCACATTCAAACTATAGTCAACCTTGCCCTGCTTGGAAAAAGCAAGCTGCCCTTTGGTTAACCTCTAAGCACACATGCGGCTCAGATGAGCTATATGAAGACAGTACAAATACTGCTGTCGAAAGACACCCATTAACACAGCTTCACTACATTTTTAAATGAACTGCCATTTTAGATGCTGCTTCCAGCCATATGCCACCCTTGAGTTCATTTTACAAATCCTGCCTTTGAAAATCCCAAGTCCACATAAAAACGGCATTGGGAAACCGTTTTACTTATAATGTGATGCTTTTCTGAGTGAAACAGAATATTCAGTGAGATAAAATGTAGGGCAAGTAAATGGAGACTTTAGCCTGAGTCTCCTGCTTCTCAATTTTTCATTCTAGAAAAGAGTGTGCCTCTTCAAGACTTTGATCTCAGCTTGGGTTTTTAAAGCAGGCTTTGTCTTGCTCCATGCCTGTTTGACATGTGAATGCAGCACATGGCTGATTATGCCAGTGCACTCCTCACATAGATGACAATGAAGCGGTTCAACCGTGAGTGGACCAAGCCATACACAACGAGGAGGTGTTCATTTCTATGTGTCTCTTTCCCTCTCCTCTTATCTCCAGGATGCTGCTGCTAAGCTGAAATCTGGCTGATAACTGGCTAAGGCCAAATCGACCAAACTATATTTTTCTTGCTTATCATCATCTATCACCATCACTTCCTCTTTATTATTCCCCTTCTGCCCAGATAAAAAAGTGCATGTGGAGTAATAGTTTAATCAGAGTGTGTTAATAAGCATGTGTTCTCTGTACGGTCCTCTCGCAAATGAACCTTGAAGCTAATCAAGTTCTGCATTGCTGATATATTTTTGTAGGTCAACCCATAAGTTAGTATCACCCTGGTTCCCTTGACAAAAACCCCACTAGATGACCATTGGATTATTGGAGAAAATAAACACTTTTTACACATTTTTTGATCATGATAATCTTTACAAATGAACTTTCATGAATTTTTAAACCTAAATGCAACCACCAGAAATAAAAGCTAAACCAGGCTAAAAACAAACTATAGCAAGGTCACATGATTTTAATGTCCGCTACACTAAGCTTTTGAAATTCTGTAGTCCCTGTTAAGAAATAAAAATTGAAAAAATGTAGTCAATTGATGATTTAGAGTGAGAGAATAAAGCTATGAATAATAAAAAATGGTCTTGGATAAATCTGATAAATTTATCTCAGCAAATCTGAACATAGATTGAAACATTGTTGAGATCTATAAAGATAACTAGTGTATTTTTCTTTCAGAAGAACATTTTGAGAAGCAAAAACTTAAACATCTGCCTCCTCTATTAGGACTGGACGTGCAACAAAAGAAATGTTGCATTACATCCACTTTTGCATATCTGCCATCAGAAAAGAATTATGAGTCTGTATTACAAGCTGTATAGTACAGGCCCTAGATTCTAATGTGATTGAGTTTCAGATTAACAGATTTCCTAATATCAATCTCTTTTCTGATACTTGTTGTCTACAGCTGCAATCGTTCTCCCTGTTTCTCAGCTGTTATCCTGCATGAGCACATGGCTGGAGGAGCTCAGCTGGATAACAGAGCGAGAGAGGAAGCTCGAGTGTTTCTCCAACCCCATTTCACAAGCCACAGCAGCTGATGAGAAGGTGTGGAGCTGTTTTCCGACCTTCCCCTGACAGATCTGGGGGACGTTGCTCTCATTGGATGAGAAATGAGGCCAGTGCTTCAGAGAGCAGGAAATGGTGCAGGGATCTTACAAACATTCAGATCTTCCATCAACCCTTTCACCCCCACCCCCTCCTGTCTTATGACATCATCCCGAGAGACCAGAGAGAGATGGGAAGAAGCCAAACATGGGAAGTCCGAGGGGAAAAAAATATTTGTCTTACACAGACTCTTGGTCAGAATATCACTGACCTCTGAATGGAATTTATTTATAAGGAAAGTCCCAAACAATAGGTTTTAGAACATTATTGCAAGATTGATCAGCAGCAGATTACCTATTAGAATTTAGAGATTTAAAAGAAAATTAGTTTGTCATTATTAATTTCTATTATATCATATTTATGGTAATTACATGTTACATATCAGTTATTTTGGAATTCTTGATTGCGATTGGTTAATAGTATCCTTCTGGGGCAACTATTAACTATTATAAGCATTTAATTTCTAATTGTGTATTTTTTGGTAACCCAAATAATAAGCAGGATAATGCCTTCTAATGTACCTAATCTCATGCCAATTAAATTTATTAACAATATTTGCACTGATTAATTGTGTTGTTGGTTATTTTATTCCTTTGTTTAGCGGCTCAGGAGATGAGTTTTTAAGTTTGACAACAAGAAAATAGTTTTTTAATGTAATCTTGATAAAACAGATTTCATAAAATTGGTAATGAAAACATATCAAAATCACTATAAGTCAAAATGTTAACAATACCCAGTCCTACTTCATTATTTAATGTATATATGAATTAATACGTCAAGAAAGTTTAATTACAAGCACTGTTTAAATTTTATATTTAAATTTCTAATTAAAATCAAAACATTATTTGGAATCGAAACATTACCTTATAAGCTGATTATTAAATAAAGTTGATTAATAGATTATTAAATAGACTTTATTGTCAGTTTCCATTTTTGGCTACTTATTTTTTTTATTCGTGGAATCACTTTAAAGTACTGATTTTTGCAATAGTTGTTCTCATAACCCTTTAAAAGAAGAGTTAGCAAGAAAACCTGAGTTAGCACTTCGATTTGCACAATGTTTAGTTGCTGTGCTAAGCTGAATGTAAAGAAGCAATGTCCTTCCTCCTTAAAGCCTGGCATGCCTGTCACAGCAATAGCAATGGAGTATTTCAACCAGTTGAATGCACAAGATCAGTGTAATCTGACCTGGCGGAGGAGAGACAATTGACCCTGTGTTAGGAGACTCCTGTCAGCAGTTAAAGAATTCAGCAAAGGCTGAGATGTTTTTTCTACAGACACCATCCCCCTCTCCTGTGTTTCACGCCACGTCAATTATGTTCTGATCCTTACCAGCTGTGTCCAGAGTGGTAAAACTTAAGTACGTGACAGTATAACTTGTTATAGACCAACACAGTCTCAGTAGCACAAAGAGCCACAGCATTTGCTTGGCAGAGGAAATCACTCTCCCTCCTTTTCCTCCCTCTTGTTACTGTATACAAATCAGCCATGTAAAAGAGGAATACAGTGACATCATGGTTATTTCTCCTCTCACTGACAGAGCAGAGAAGGGAAGTATTGTGTCCTCAGCCATGTGAGACAGTGGCCTAGTGTGGTGCATTACATGCTGCCTAAAGCATGATCTAACAGTCTACCGCAGACGTTTACATCATTGGATATTTTATGAGATTCACTTCATTCAGAGAGACCAATGTGAAAAATAAGTGCACTTTAGCAAACATACAAAAAAGTACTTAACATATTTTAAGTGCAGATTGATTAAACTGTTATTTACATGTTATTTACAACTACATTTAAATGTAATATAATTTATTTGTATTAAATCTAATTAATTTAAGAGTGTTTATGACCCACTTAAGTAAGATTTAAGTGACTTAATAGAGTACGTCTCTGTAATTTCATATGGTTAAAGTGTGCTGCTGCATAAACTGACAAGCATTTATAGTAAACCACAATATACATTTGTCATTTTATGTATTTAAATATCTATGTAATTACGCATTTGTAATGACAAAGTTGCAATTTAGTATTTTTAAAATATCACACTACCTTTAAAAAATTACAGTTGGCTTTTTGCCTGTGATTTACTATGCTAGTCAAAACATCAAAATAAGTGTACTAATTTACGCATAACAAAATATCAAGTGTGTTTAATAAACAGCAATGAAAGTGCACTTTCCTTAAGTACACTTAAATGATCTATTATTTTATTAACATTTTATTACCTGCAAATACAGTTTCTTAAAACGTACTGTAAAGATTTAAAGTACACATACGAAAAAAGAATTAGGTGCACTTATTTTTCACAAGGTTTTTGAGTCAAGCAATAAAGATCGAGCAATCACTTGCTAAACGCAGTAAACCAACAGATTGCATCTGTAATAAATCACACCTTCACACCAACTGAATTACTACCTCACACATGAACTTGCTCTAACCTTGACGTCTTGCTCCAGTGTTCGGATAAGCTCCCCGTCCACCTGTCCGGTCTGGGCCACGCGGATGCTGCGTCTCTCTGCCTTCTTGAGGCGGTACTGCAGGATGCGGCAGGTTTTGTTGGCCTGATCCAGCTGCTGTCTGAGCTCCTGGAGCTGATAGACATCCTCCTCCATGTACATGTCCCTCATCTCCAGCATCTCAGAGCGTAGCTCCTCCATCTCGTCCTGATATACACACACAATGCATCCTTTTAGAAATTACTATGCATTTTGCAAGCTTTTTCAAAAACAAATTAGACATTTTAGTTAGATGGGGCTTCCACTGGTGTCATCTAGGATCAAGGGTAGCATGAAAAGCCACTAGAGATCATGGTAAGCAGCTACTAATATCTCTATACACTATTATGCAGCATTATGATTTTCCTCTAGACTCTTTTACTACACTGTTTACATAATAGCGGCATGTTTAGAAAGCAGTTTTGCTCCAAATCAAGTATTTATGCCTCAAACGGATATAAATATGTCCCGCTTTTTAGAGGCTGATGGGTCACCGCGTGCTGCCACACATTTCCAGTGAATATAGGTCAACTACTGCAGCGCGCGTCACGTGCTCAGCGCGCGGATAAACAATGGAGTGAAAAGTGGGCGCGGGCGCAGTGGACTGCCTGACTGCTGCAGCATCTGTACAAACAGCTGCATTATTTAAGCAACGCGCGCGCATGAGCGCAACTACCCACGAGCCTTTTAATGCTTTTATATGAGGCATGGCATATGGAGTGGATTTGGTTCCGTCATGGTCTTGTGATAGTTTAAGAAAAAACCGAGATTACAAAAGAATCACTGTTTATGTCTTAATAATTCCGGAGAAATGACCTGCCCATATGATAGTAAACAAGGATCTTAAATATATGCCCTGCGAGAAGAATGAATACAGTGTTTCCAGTTTTAGGGGGAAGGAACATAGACGTTTAGATAATGATACATGGCAGAAATACAGTATTATACTGATCCCTGCAAAATGTACTGTTGTGACTAGTTTCCACCAGAAAACTATATTCTCTAGTCATTGTGTTTTCAGCCTCATTAAAATGTATTGTTTCTATCTCAAAACTTCATTAACCTCTTTTTCTTGATTCAGCAATTCACTTCTAATCGGGCTGGATTGTATGTTATGTACCAGTTTGTTTTTTAGAAATGCAATAATCTAGTATATTCATTTTTAATGGATTACATTTTATAAAGTGGTAATAAACATAAAATAATTAAAAGATTTTGAAAGCATCTTATACTAATTTTGCATTACAGCTTTACTGGAACTCTAACTGTACACTTTGGGAAATGTTGATGGTCTTTGCATCGAGCACCGTTTTGGTTTTGTTTGCTTCTTATGCTTGTTATTTTGGAGCTTTGATGTTGCATTAGCCTATATGTGACATCCTGGAGCACAAAGCCAGTCAAAAGCTGCATGGGTATATTTGTAGCAATATCCAACAATACATTGAATAGGTCAAAATTATTCAAAAAAAAAAATTTCCCTAAAAATATATCAAAACTGAATTTTTGATTAGGTAATATGCATTGGTAAGGACTTCATTTTGGATAACTTTGAAGGCAATTTCCTCAAAAAAATTCCCATTTCCCTTTTCTTTTCCAAATTTTTAAAAACCGCCAATTATTTTCCTATCCTAACAAACTATACATCAATGGGGGAAAAATGTCTCAATCTCAAAACATTGACCTTATGACTGGTTATGTGCTCCAGGGTCATGTTCTTGAGAACAGTGTTTTGGTTCTTGGCTGTTTAAGCACCAACACATGAATGATTTGTAAAGAACCAGACACCATGTTGAACCAACCTGAATGTAGCAACTAAGATATTTTGGTGTAAACTGTGGTTGCCATAGTGTTCATTTTACAAAAAAGAAATATATATATATATAATCTTTCTTTTACCTTTAAATAGTCATTCTCCGACCTGAGTTCCTCTATTTCCCTGACTAATTCCTCATGCATCCCGTCCATTAATTCCTCAGTCAGGTCCGAAAATGCCAAGGACGTGCTGGCGGGCATCCTGCTGTCGAACGAGGTGAGTGAGCGCTCATCGCCGGGAGAGACGCTCCCCTCTGCGGTCTCCATTCCCAGCGAGAGCCGGTCTTTCTCCACGTTGGTCTTGGTTTGACCACTCTTGTCCAACCGTACATGTTTCGCTTGCGCTTTGTCGCCGTCGATCCCCCCGCGGCTGCTGCTCTCGGTGTCACTGCTGAGCGCATCTGTGGAGACTTTATTTTCCTCGGAGGCGCAGTCGGAGAGCTCCGAGCTGCTGTCGGTGGGTGAGAGTTTCCCCGGAGCGCAGCCGGAATCCTTGCTCAGATCATCCGAACCGATGCTGGCGTCCGAAACTTTTCTTCGGCCGCTTTTATTAGACTTCACGATGCTCTTCTGAGCACCGGCCGCGGACAGCGCGGGTTTGCCGGCCGGTTTACTCTTCTCTGTTTTTGTCTCCTTCCCGGTAACTGGGCTACGTCTGGACACGCGGCCGCCTAAATATATGGCTCCCGGTTTAACGCTCAGCGTCGGCGTGCCGATACCGCCGCGGATTTTGGTAAGGGACCACCCGGGCACATCTTTGGGTCTTGCTGGAGACGGTGCCCGGTGTATTTTCTTTTTCTCGGTAACTTGTAGCGGCTGCGCAGGCGGCGGCGGCGGCGGCTGTGACGGCTGCGGCTGCTCTTGTTCTCCGCTGCTGCTTTCCATTTTCTGCTTTTGCCTCTTCTCCTTCGACGAGACAAAATGCGTCGGGGAACCGGTGTCAACCTTTGTCTTGGTCATTCATTCCGTTTACGAGACCCGAGATTAGCTGAAATGTACCTCCTCTCCTCAAACACAGAAGTTGAACTGTTAAACGCTTCACACCAGATCAGCCGACATCAAAACCTTTGGAAATCCAAAAGAGAGTGTAATTGCGCGGCGTGAGATGCTTCTGTTTACCACGTCTGCAAGATATCCCTGTGCGTCCTCGGTTTTGAAATGCGGCTGCTGCTCAGCTGAGTGTTAGTTGGGTTTCTTTCTCTCCGCCCAAATAGCGTCTCTGACCGTGACGAATGGATCTGGAGAGTCTCGCGCGCAGAGCACTACTGCCACCAAGACACTGCGCGTGAAAAAAGTAGACCTAGACACATGAAAAAAGCCTAAAAAGGGTTTGAAAGCGACAACCGTTCCACTCGAAAAATAACAAAATTGAATGATTCTAGCCAGTTTTAATAAGTCATGCTATTGAGCACTTTTATTCTGATTCGCGAGCAAATGGCTGTTTTTTATCACGAATATTATATGAGCCAATTAAAAGCAGTTAAATAATAATTTAAATATGTATATATATTATAATGACACAAAAAAATTACTAGACAGGGGCATACGATTAAACAAAACACATTACATTCAAGGGAAATATTAAACAGCTTAAATATTCAACCTTGTTACATAAGTTAGCAATAGGGTAATTCAGCAAGCAGTGGCTTCTGACATGATAATTTACATAGGCTACCTACTGTATAGGCTGTATATAAAAGTTTGTTAACAAAACAAGGAGCACAATTTTTTTTCTGTGAATGCACTTTTTCAGGGACAGGTCTTTCCAAAACAATTTAGGGCAATGGCATTGTGAAAATATCTGTACCATAGTACCATCATTTTTCCAAAGAGCAAACATCAGAGACATTCCGATAGATCATAACATTTGGAACCGATACCAAATCATTCATAAAAATGTATTGATTTATTAGAAGGGGCATTTAAACAGTGGGATCTGAAATGAAATAGAAGGATATACTGTAGGGGTCAAACAGTCTAATATTAGACTGAAACAGTAATACAGTAAAACAGGTAAACTCCAGATCCAATGGCATCAAAATCAGTAGAATTCATTAGGGGTATTGAGAATATTAAAATGACAAAGAAAGAACGAATGGCTCTTATGAGTCAGATGCTTTAAGTGAATGACATAAACATACAGCCTTTCCAAACTAGCATGCATACACTGTAAAGCAAATCCCTAAAATTTACGTTTAACAAAAAAATACGGTAACAGTGTTTTAGGTTTTAAGCTAAATTTACAGTTAAATACCGTAATTTCATTTAACTGATACAGTTTTAATATACCAAGCTATTAAGGTACTAAAATCTGTTTTGTTTCTTTGAAGTATGCAATGAATTTAACAGCATAACATATAACATACAACCCTAATAAACATAACTGATGAGAAAAATCAAAGTTATTTTAAAGAAAAAACATCAAATTCAAACACATTTGAAATTCAATGCAGGGAATTCTGGGAATGTCAGTTTTTTCCCTGTACATTTTACAGTTAACCAATTAACAGTTTTTTTAGCGGTAAAATCACAGCCATTTTTTACAGTTTCTTAAAAGCATTGTAATTGGTTTGAACTCAGTTGTTACCAACAGAACGTTTGATCATAGATGCTTTTAGAAATCCCGCCCAGGGTGGTAAACAGTGTTGTCTAAATCACAAACAAATTATTCAATGATTTGAGCTGACTCTTTTTTTAGTAAATCAAGTGTCAAGTGTAGGCCGATTTCTATGACAAATGACTCTTCAAATCTTTCTGTGAATCATAAAGTTGCAGAACAAACCGTGTAGTCTGATTCCCGCACAATGACTTTTATGAATTGACTTTTTTAGTGAGTCATGCACAGAACGATGCTTTTGGGAAATTCAACCAAGACCAGTCTAGTCGGATTCTTAGCTTCTTATGATCTCTTTTTAATAATTGAATGTTTCTTATTTTTTCAATGAATCTAGAAATGAAACATTTGAGATTTATACAACTTTTTATACTGATTATTTTAATCTTTAATCGTTTTTTGTCTCCATAACACAGTCTCCTTTGTCTTTCTTTTTAACTTCAGTCACCCTGTCTGTATTGGCTTATCCAGAAGAGAGTTACTTCTGCACAGCAGAGCAAGTAATTTTCTTGAATAAAAATATGTAGTGCATTTGTATTGTTGCATTTGTGCTTTTTAACAGTGTGCATGTTTGTGACGTGTTGTCAGGAACAAATTTA
>JAUMHQ010000089.1:5597622-5608450 GCA_032361165.1 Enteromius paludinosus | reverse complement strand
TAAATGATTCAATAAATACCATACCGTGCCATTCATACCGAGGTATTACCGTACCGTGAAATTTTGATACCGTTACAACCCTAGTTTACACATAGTAAATATACACAGAACAGTATTATGCAAATAGAATTTGATTAATCACAATTAATCATTTGACAGCACTAATAAAATGTATATTATATATTTTTTATTTTTATGGCAAATCATAATAAATAAATAAAAAAAATCATACAATGACAATAAGTATATTTCATAATTAATCATAACTGTACCTCTCACACTTGGACCCAGCATAGCCAGGCCTACATAGACACTGGATTTGATTGGGCTTCTCCACACAGCGAATGGCAAAACTGATAACAAAATAAAACAGACAATATCCCTTCATTTGAAATTCAGGCATGCTGGGATATCCAGCACTAAAATCAGCTCTTACTTTGAGTAAAATCAGAAACCAGAGAAGAAACCAAGAAGAATAAAATACACTGGAAAATAACATTTCAAGCAATTCAACATGAGAAAGACTAATAAATAAAAAAAGGTCTATAGTCAATATACAATTGAATTGAAATAAGATAAACTGACTTGTTTGAAGCCACTTGCAGTGGGCAGGGGCAGCTGGAGCAGGACACGGCGTGACCATCAACAGTGTTGTTCCCATGAAAACCGCCCAGACACTGCTCGCAATGATTTCCAGCGGTATTGTGGCGGCAGTTCTGCATACGAAGAGTTAAAAAGTTCAGAAAACCGAATCTCTGAATTGTTCTTCAACATCCACTCTTGGAATTTCAAAAAGGTTTTTCCCAGGATCTTAAACCTCAATCAGATTTACGATTTTGTTTTCCATGACGTTTGACATTTTACTATACCCAGTGGAATCTGAAATGGCTATAGACTAGGGATGCTCATTTTAACCGTTTAACCGTTAACCGACCGATTTGAAGTTTAACCGATAAATACAATCAGTTAAACGGTTTAAAAGGTCATTTTATTTATTTCTTTCTTTCTTTCTTTCAGTATTTTACCTACTCATAGCCTATATAAAATTGTGTTGACAAAAAAAAATCTCATTTTATTGGCCACATTCAAACAGCAGCAGGATACAGTTGTTGAGTACAGGGAGTGACAACTGCGTTCTGTAATGGAACTCACCGGGAAATGTTCAGGACTCGCAACCGCGTTCACGGAACACACGCGCTGTGTGAACGGAACAGGAACGCGCGTTCCCTACTATAGACTGCCCATGTTTAAGTCTGTTATGTGATTTATATATGACTTAGTGAGATGAACTCACCACACATATGCCAGAGCCATCCAGACACTCATCAGAGTGACCGTTACAGTTACAAGGGACACATTTCCCGAGGAACAGCCCTTTAGTGTCTCTGTAGTAGCCTGGAGCGCATTTCTGAGAGAAAAAGAAAAGGAATGAACATTTTGACAATATCAGAACCCATTTTAAACAATGTTTTTAATAATGATTTGTTTTACATTAATCTGTATTTATGATTGGATGGGTGATAAAATGTGCAAAATAAATATTCTGAAGACTTGACTTTTCCTTGATAAATAAACAAATAACACCTTAAAGGAATAGTTCACCCAAAAATCAAGTAGTTCCAAGTCAACGGTGACCCAAAACAGTCTTGTTACAAACTTTCTTCAAAATATCTTCCTTTGGTTTTGGCAGAACAAAGAAATTCATACAGGTTTGGAACTACTCTAGGGTGAGTAAATGAGGACAGAATTTAAATTTCTGTGTGAACTATTCCTTTAATATATGCACCAATTCTCACTGCTAACTAGTTGTTTATTAGCATGCATATTATTAGCATATTGGCTGTTGTAGTACTTCTGTAGCACATATTTCTTAAACCTTCCCATGCCTCAATTTAACAAACACCTTACTAACTATTAATAAGCAGTAATTAAGAGTTTATTGAGTCATAGTTAATAGTGAGAACACAACACTGAAGAACCTCTCAAATAAAGAGGCATTTTTGTTAAAGCACACTACCTGACAGGAGTCTCCCAGATAGTTTCCTGGGCAGAGACAGATTTCAACATTGTTTGCATGTCGGCCGGTGGGCAGGTGTTCAGCCCCCTCCAGCACAGCAGCACGCAGCGACACAGACTGGGCAGACTGAGAGTGCAGAGCTCTGATCTGCAGGGACTCCAGTGCCACCAACACCATCATCAGCTCCTCACGGGACACAGAGTTCCCCGTCTGAGCGTGCCTGAAACTCTCCTGCAACGAGACAAAAGAAACTTCAATTGCAGCAACTGTGCATTTGCAGAATTGTTCTGTAAATACTTTTTTTTTAATAGTCTTGCACAAAGTTCTTCACCTCGACCAGGTGAACGACGCCCTCATGAGGGTCCTCGGGAGAGGAATATTCTCTTTCCATGTACACCAGGGTCATCTGATTCCCCTGCACACAAAGACTCTTACAGTTAGGCCTCAAGTAAAAAACTCCAGGTAAACTTGGCAGAAGGAGACTCTTTGCTCTAGTACCTTGAGTATAACGTCAGGCCGTGTGGTCTCAACGATCAGAAAAGCATCGCCTCTCATGGTCTGCGTATGCAAGCGGTAGCGCAGATAGCCTCCGTAGGAAGACACCTAAAGAAAACAAATACAAAATCCGCTCAAGACAAGATTTCTCAAGCAATGTGAGACTGCACTAAGCCTGCGTTTAATCCGACGCTCATCAACGACATTTAGAACCAGCCTAAACAAGGTGTGCACGAGTAATCAGACAGTTTGTCTGGTCTGACCCTCATGTTTTCTGTAGCACTGATGCGAGTTATCTGATGGAGATTGAGTTCAGCTGTCTGTCTGGCCCCTTACTGTCTGACTGCCGGCTAACCCATAAGCTCGGTGGAAATATGCATCACAGCAGCTGCCATGTCGTCATAATAAGACTCATAATGGATATAAAGCCTAGGTGTAGAAGATCTATGCTCTTCATGACCATCACAGATTGGTGTGGACTCACTTTATCACCGAGGTAAGTGCGAGGAGCATGCCAGTGAAGGTCCTGCGAGACGTCAGGTACGTCACTCAGATCAGCCTCCACCAGATCTTGATCGAGATACGTGGAGACGGGAACTTCCTGTCTGTCACTTCTCAACAGCACCCAGCCAGCCATGTCCATGATCTGTAAGAGCGGCCAGATCAAAACAGAGGCATCAGTAAAATGTTGTAGCACACAGTAATGACACTGAATTCATTTTCCCAGACACTAAATATTCACTGAAAAGAGTGATAACCAGCAGTTCAAGCAAGTCAGATGTTGATTTGGTAATGCATTCTTCCAGTGAAAGACTCGAATTTTGTTCATCTTCAGAACACGAATTAAAATATTTTTGAAGAAATTCGAAAGCTCTCTGACCTTCCATACACATCAACTACCACATTTAAAACATTTTCCAAAAAACTTTTCAAACAAATCCTTTTTGTTAGGGCTGTCAAAAAAATATTTTTTTTGTTAATTACGTATTTTTTAACACATTTCACGCATGCGCAGTGTGACAAATTATTTTGTCAGGAAAGAGGGACAACAATTACCTCGGAGTAACTGCGCTTTGCATCAGTGACATATTAAAAACTGAGGAGCGTCATTTTGTGGCAAGCTTGTAAAGAACAGTTCCTGTCTGTTGCACGTAAGTGGGGGCAAAACGACAACCATTGGAACTGACAGTGCACGTGACATTCGTCTTACACGCTATAAACACATGAACTGTGTCACTCACATGCTGCAGAGAACTGTCTTGCTGACAGCGGCTTTGTGGATGCTTTGGTCAAGGCGCCGCGTGCAATAGTTTCAGCACCGAGTCTATTTTGTAGTACTGCAGTGCAAGCCGCGGTTCAGCTCCGCGCGACACAAGCTGCCAATGTGATGAAAGCACAATTGCTGCTTCTGCTTCTGCATACGCGCTGCTTACGCGTGCAGTGTGAAACCGGTGTAAAGGTAAAAGATTGTTCACATTGCCGAGACAAATATTATGGTATGTTTCAGCTTGATTTAAACCACCATTAGTTGGCTGTGTTAATAAACAGACATATTATGAAAATGATGTATCTGTGTCCTGTTATTTATCTTTTGGTATGCATTTCAGAAAAACATTTTTTAGGATTCAGGTGTCGTTTTTACAATGTCCTTACTACCTTTCTGGGCCTTGAGTGTGTAAGTTGTATTGCCGTCTGTGCAGAGTCAGAAAGCTCTCGTGTTCGAAAGATGAACGAAGGTCATACAGGTTTGGAATGACATGAAGGCGAGTAATTAATGACTAATTTTCATTTTAGATGAACTATCACTTTAAAAAAACCAGCTCTGTAATGCAGACTATACCGTTTGTGCTGTATGCATAACAGAAACCTAAACTGCATACTAGTTGGCCAATCTTTATATTTTTGTAACTGGTACATTGCTACAAAGTGCAAACAATTTATGGACAGATAAGGACAGAATATCTCACTTTCCACTTTTTTTTTTTGCAAAATTTTAGCTAGAATAAGGTGGTTAAAACATTGGTTAGACAATTATAATGCTGCATTTGAAATTTCTATTCAACAAAGAAACTTTTTTCCACAAAAATATTCAGTTGATAATAAAAAATGCTTCTTCAGCACCAAATCAGCTTATTAGACTGGAATCATGTGACACTGAAGACTGGAGTAATGATACTGAAGATTCAGCTTACATTTACAAATGTATTACTAAATATTATTAATATACAGTTTTTTTATTATTTCTATTATATTTATTTTTTTATAATATTCAAAAATAATACAGTTTACTGTATTTGTTGATGAAATAAATACAGCTTGAGAATAAAAGACTTCTTCCAAAACATTACAAATCTTACCATCCCTGAACTTTTGTATATGCACATGTATAAAGGAGAACGATTTATTTATTTATTAAACAACATCTCTTCATCTCCAGTAGAGTACCTCACTCCTCCGTTTGTCAGAGCTGTGGCAGCGGTCAGTGGCTCCAAAGCAGAAGCACTTGGTGCAGCCTTTAGCATTAGTGGGGTCCAGATGAAACGTTCCCAGCTTGCACTGGTCACAGCGAGAGCCTTCCACATTTTCCTGATATACAACAGACACATCACTGATATAACAGATTCCTGACTGTCATACCATTACGTGACTGTAATATTTACATAAAACATGAGAGGGGCACCTTGCATAAACAGTGTCCGGTGATTGAGTCACAGATATCTTTCTCAGTTCCTGCCTCGCTGCAGTCACATGGTCTGCAGTTGGGGTATCCATAAAAGCCTGGGGAACACTTGTCACACTGACGGCCAACAATATTGTTCCTGCATCTGAGGAGGGAGTCATGTGCTTTAGCATGATGCTAATAACACAAAGTATATAAGTATGTATTGTAGTGATGTTCCTATCATGCCCGAACAAAACCAACAAGCTCTCATGTGAAAGAGGGAATGTGGGTAAGTAGCGTGTTCTGTGACCCAAACTATGAGCATTATTCTCTACCAAACCCAGTCCAAAAACAAGCTCTTGGCTTGGGCCTAATGCATTCTTTCCAACTATACCTAAGCAAACTGTCATAGTTGTTGTTCATTTATCCAGTTATAGTTAATGAACGTGACCTCAATGGATGATGCATGAACAGTTTTAATTTATGACATCCTCTCTAAGTGCACAGATGCTGGAGAGATTGTGCAGCTCACAGTCAGAGCAGCTCAAATCCTGCCTCCCTGCGTATTTTAAACAATGCCTAACGAAAGGATGAGCAGCCAGTGGACTGAAATAAAACCTCCTAAAAATAAATACCTCTGGAATTCCTGCAGTTAATCCTTATATAGACAGTATTGTTATAACCAGAGACAGTGGGTAATAATATCAGCCCCGCAGGCAGGGCTTCACAGAAAAATGTTTGGCTCAGGCGTAAACACTCTATTAACTCCATTCTAATCCAAATGGCTTGACCTCAGGGGGCGGACACGTATAGTCTCACAAATTTCAAGAATTTAACAGGATCATTCACTCCACAAACATAACATAACAAATTACAATGACCATTATTTATATATAAAAAGAAAAATATATCCTTGAGACATCACCAGAAAAAGTGCTTAACTGCCCCCTCAAAAAAACAAAAAAACAAAACAAAACTTGATTGTGTTAAATAGTCCTTAATGGACTAAAAAGGTTGTTCATACAAAATATAATTATATATATATATGTGTATGTGTGTGTGTGTGTGTCCTGCTGTACTGTACCTGCACTGGCCGTTGTGTGTGTCACAGCCGATCTCCAGTGAAGCCACTCCAGGCCTGGAGCAGTTACACATCTCACAACCCACCAGAGGATGGCAGCCAAACGTCTGGGGTTCACAGGTGAGACAGTCTGGCTGCAGGGTCCGTGGAGGACAGATACACTCGCCGGTCACAGGCTCACACAGACGAGTACCACAGTTACATGCTACAGAGAAAAGGAAACAGTATCAGCCAGCCATCCATCCATCCATCAACCCATCTTTCCACCACGTGACTGGTGATACTCACGTCTACAGTTGGGGAAGCCGTAGTATCCCGTGGCACACTGGGAACAGTCTCGGCCAATCACATTGGGTCTGCACTTGCACTGTCCTCCGAAGGTGTCGCAGGTATCGCTCTCGGCGCCCACCTCATGACAGCCGCAGGGTACCGCGCCGTTATTGAAGAACGCAGACAGAGACACGGCAGAGTTACGACAGAAAGGAGAGGCCGTGGATGGGCTGAAAGCAAAAAGGAAATGTTAAGATGGAAGGCACTGTAAGATCAATACATCAGGATATGTACATGAACAACATAACTGCACCATATTATCAGCCGTATTAGAGATTTATTTATTGGAATAACCCATTGTTGCATAGTTAATTGTGGCTCATTCCCATTAATTAATTAATTAAATGATTGAAAAAACCCTCAATGTTATATTTTGAAAGAACTAATATTTCAATAACACCTAATATTGCCTTTATCAAATCTCAAATATATATACATTATAAAATATTTAATAATTTTGTTATTTTTATTTAGATCAGTCTTTCATTTTATTGCAATTTTAAATGTTTTGGCCTTTTTAGGTTTTAACATGAATATAATTATCACCCAGAATTTTTATATTGTGCATTCCCACATGTTAACAAACGCATAAGTATCATACTTTATGTAAAAGCTGTTTTGACCACAGTTACTGATGAAGTCGTAGGATTTGTCCAGTGGCTCCTCAGACAAAAAGCTGGTGCTGTAAGTGCTCTCTGGCACCACCAGCACGTAGTCCTGAAACACAGTAAAAGAAGTGTCATTGTTATTGTCAATTCATATTACTTTCAGTAAAACATCATAACGACACTCACTAGCCACAGTGTCTTTCTGTCTGGAACACGCAGGGTCAGGATGACCTCATAGTCCGTCACATCCAGGATAATTTGGCTCTCTGACATTACAACACTACGACATCCATAACCATGGGGACAAAAGGATGCATTGACGTGGCCTGAAATACAAAGAGTGACCGTTAATAAAACAGCATTTTCAGTGATAAAAAGAAGAAGAAGTGAATAACTTAGTCTGTATTTATCTATTTGCTCACCTTGCCATATGCGTCCTCCGTTGATGTGTACCTGGACATTGTAAGTTGGGTGCAGAGGCTGATGGTAATGCAGAATGAACACATAACGGCCCAGTGTATGCACACGTGCTGAATACATAACAGCATTCTGGGAAAGAAAGCAGACAAATTAACATCAGAAGTGTGCTTTTTTTGTTAGCAGTTAAATAGCAGAAAGAGAAAAACTACAGGCAGAGAGAGAAAAGACAGCACAACAGATGGATAAATGGAGGGGAAAATGTTCTTTTAAAAAGAAGAAACAGTAAGAGATGTTAGACAGCTATGAGAGTTTAATAGGCCTGATGTACCTGATTAGGATCCAGAAGCATGTGTTCACCGTTATCAGCAGCGGTTGGTGGTCTGGAAGTCATTGGTCTGTCTGCATAAAGGCTGGGATCGGGGGCTGAAGCCATAGTCGAGTCCAGCACAGAAGAAGCCTGACCCTCTTTTAAGACCAGAGACTGAGGAGGATTCTGGAAACGAGACGGGATGCAGGAGCCACTGGACAACAGAGAATGTATGAATAGCATTAACCCTACTGTGATAAATAAGCAAATATTCGTCACTTCGATGTCTAAAATAGATCAAAATCCTGTAAATGTCTTACGATTTGTCTGAGGATGATACTTATAATTTGAAGCATCAAATGTCATAATTTTAAAGTAACTAAACGTGATTTTGGGAAAAGCCGGTGCTTGCAAAAACGTTTGTTTAGGTAAAACGGTAGTTAAAAAAACATAACATAAAATAATTGAAAATAAAATGGTTAGAAAAACTATTATTTTTAATAAGAACAATTATAAAATAAAATAAAAATATATTTATAAAATAAAATATATTATATAAAATCTTAACAAAATTTAATAAAACCCAACAAATAACCAAACAACAAAAGCTAGAATTAAAATTATAATAGTAATAAATCTACAAAACAAGCGTTTGAATGCAATGACACATGATGTGGCACACAAGACATGTTTCCATGTTGTGTTAGTCACCTGTCTGGAGAGAAATGGCCATGTGTGTTGATGCAGTGAACTCTGGGCTTCAGGTACTCCATGGTGAACTGAGCACGAGGGATGAGGAACACTTTGTGCTGGAAGTTAAATTAGACACACACTTGTAAATAGTGCGTTTACAGTGGACACGAATAAATAGCTTTTATGCCAGATTCAAGGAGAAAACAACTCTCTCACAAGGAAAAAAACGCTTCTGTCTGCAGTGAGCAGGATATCAGCCTCTGTGGAGAGAGTGAAGACTGCCACACGCTTCTTGTCATCTACAGACACTGCACGGCACAGGAAACTACAAATACATACACAGAGACACATGCATTCGAATCAATCAGCAAATCCAGATTAAAATAAGAAAAGATCAACTTACAAATTAGTTGGACAAACACACCTGTATTTGCAGTGGAGTAGGGTTATTTGCTCTTGATGAGTGCTTTCACCCGGTGAATTAACAGACACATTGAACGTTTGAGGGAATTGGTCTTCACTGGCGTACTCGACCACCAACACGTACTCTCCAGGAACAGGAACACGACCACGCAGCTGGACGTTCATCTAAACGCACAAATAGCATTCTATTTGTATAAAAATATGACTTCTGTATTAATACAGCGCTGCTCAAAGGTTTGTGCCACTAACGCTGCACTCATCTGGGTCAAAACATTGTGAAATACTATAGAAATGTTTTCTATTGTAATATAATTTAATAACATTATAATTATAATTTATATAATTTAATTCCTGTGACGTAAAGCAGAGAATCATTACTCCATTTATTATTCTTAATGCTGAAAACAGCATCTTACGTCATTGCCGCTGCAGATGGCCATGCTGGGATGGCGGGGAGTGATCTTTTCAGTGTGGCAGGGTCTGGGCAGGTGATTATCAGACCTGCAGTTGGCATCATAGCTGGAGATGGATGGGAACTCATCCAGAGACAGATACATGTACTGCAGACAGCTGAACACACCAGAAGGCAGACTACTTCAGTCACAACGCAGGCATACACATGATAATTGTACACGAAAACTTGCTGTGCTACCGACTTTTGACTGGACTCCTGTGTGTTGCTGTATGAACAGGGTTCAGTCACTTGAAGTTGCAGGATGGGAGCCTCGTAATAGGCACTGGGCAACAGCACCAGGTAGTCCTGCAGAGAGAAAGAGACAGAGGAGTGTGTTTAGGGTTTGTTTATGTACAGTGGTAATGCTGCATATTTAAGAGAGGGTCCTACCAGCAGAATGCCCTCCGCCTCAATAATCACAGTCCAGGTTCCAGGGTTCAAGACAAAGGGCTCCACAAAACTGTTCTGAGGCACGTTCACAAACGTAGGTTCTAAAGTGGGTGCAAAGACGATCTGCTTGGACTGCTCAGAGCCTGAAAGAGAAGGATGGAAACCTGTTTAATGGGGATGGAGTCACAGCATTAGAGGAGTTACAGATCTATAAATTATTAAACATTAAAAAAGATAGCAATTGTCGTACTCAAAGGAAAGTTCATTTAAAATTAAAAGCTTTCTCAATTTACTCATTAGGACTTTCTTTTTTTCTGTGAAACACAAAAGGTGAGGTTCAGCAGAATGTCTAAGCTGCTCTTTTCCATACAATGAAAGTAGAATGGGATGAAAGACTTCTATCCAAACTCTAAACATAACTTGGTGTAAAGATTTGATGTATATTAAAACTAATTTGATTAGACTTAGTATTACAGTAGCCAAGTCAAACAATAGTGCCTTAATATACAGATGTTGGAACCGACTGAAATGGCATCATTATAAAATGGGGATAACCTTTTTACTTAGTAATGAAAATTGTATACATCATGCCTTTTTTTATTCTTTTTTTAAATGCATTAATAACTTTGCTTCTGAAATTTAGTAAATGAATACCAAAACAAGAGGAATCCCTAGCATATCAAGAAATTTAACAGCATTTGGGGCAAAAAAAAAAAAACATCACAATATATATAAAATATACAACGAAAAGTACTATTTATTACAGCTATAAAAAATCTAGTAGTTTATTAAGTTAAAAGCTTTATCAGGCACACATTCAGCAAATTAGCTATTATTAGCTAAAACTAGGGCTGCACGATTAATCATATCGCAATCACGATGTCAGCCTATGCGATTACATTACAGCAAATGTTGCGATTATATTAAATAAACAAATGCATTCGTGGA
>JAUMHQ010000089.1:5559173-5587338 GCA_032361165.1 Enteromius paludinosus | reverse complement strand
CTTCCATTAAATGACTACCAGACTGCCACGGTTAAAGTAAAAAATCTTCGTTTGTGTTCTGCTGAGGAAACAAAGTCGCCTACATCTTGGATGCCCTGGGGGTAAGCAGATAAACATCTAATTTTCATTTTTGGATGAACTATCCCTTTAATAATTACCAGGGACAGTAACAATAAAAGCATTTATAGATTTCAAAGAGTGAATTATTAATTAAATAAAGCATATTGGCGGTCAATTCATACAATCTGCTTATTTTCCTAAATACATTTTTGTGTAAATCAAATGATAAAAATTCATACTAAATCCCGAAATCATAAAACAGTTGCATGATGTAACAGTAGTGACATGTGACCAAAAGCACAATGCATTGTGCACTGACTGCATGTTTGTAGAGCCTGAGAAGACTAAATGAATGATGTTCACTCAAATTAAAATGTTTATCGCACTGAATTTTCATACCAAACATTTGCCTTGGTGTGAACGGGCCTTAAAGGGGTAGTTCACTCAAAAAGGAAAATAGTACTGTCATTAATTAATCACCCTCATGTCTTTCTAACCCTTCACTCGTCTTTTGAACACAAATAAAGATATTTCTGATGAAATTCAAGAGCTTTCTGATGCTGCATAGATAGCAAACAAGACTGCCATGTTCAAGTCTGCCCTCTAGATCTCCTCTAAGACTTTAACACGCATGCCTGAACATCTGAAGCTTTAACTCCAGCTTAAAGCATGGAAGAAGTTATCTCACTACACAAATCTCCCCATAAATCAACTGCACGCTGACATCAGTTTAGCTGTATCAGTGAAACCTGTGGGGCAAACAGGTGCACCTGGGAAGCTTAGGTGGAGCACGCTTTAGTGATTAACCTCTGACCTTCAGCGTCTTGACTCATTCTTTGGGTCATCCTCATTTAGTTCTATCAATCAAAACCCACCACCCTTCATTATCTATATTTATCAGTCCTTCAGTTATCAAGGATACATTTATTTGACTGACAATAGAGTAGAAACAGTAATATTGTGAAATATTACTCCAAATAACGGTTTACGCTTTTAAAATTAAATTTATGTGATGCAAATTACAATCATTACATGAATACAAACTTTGTTATTAACACTACTGTTAAAAATGTTATTCATAAAATGACAGATTTTTGCCACTGATGTCACATGGACTATTTGAACAATGCCCCAACTAACTTCCTGGGCCTTGAACGTCTCAGTTGTGTTAGTCTATGCAGGGTCAGATTTCATCAAAAATATCTTAATTTGTGTCCTGAAGGTGAACAAAGGTCTTACAGATTTGTAACAACATGAGTGAATAAACACAATTTTTGAGTGATCTAACTTCTAATTCCACCCTTTGTATAATAATAAAAATAAAAAAAATCACCACAGAAACACTCAATTAATTTGCCAACACCTAGAAAAAATGTGTGTTGCATGTTGAAATATACAGGTGTGACAGACTCAGAGGAAAACATCTGGTCTCCAATATCCCCATCGCATGTATATCAGTAAACCTTCACAATATCTGTTACACACGCACGCAATACATTTCCTATACAGAGGAAATCACAAAGAACAGAAGATTTAACAGAGATCCATGAAGGTTATGAAAACTCTCCCTCCTCTCCAAACCCAATGTTAACATCTGTTTCTTGTTGCTATGATTTAAATTAACCCTCTGGGTTTTGATAAGTCCCTCACAGGAGAGTTTTCTCTTTTCAAACGGACACATCTGACACCTTCCAGGTGGTTTATATCCCTGTTTGCTGACACCGAACACAGCAGGAATCTCTGGTATGACCAAATACAGTAACAGACTATTTATCAGCAGGGACAAAAACTATGACCGGAGGATGTATCTTGATAACGACATACAAAGAAGCCAAGAAAATACCTCAAGATCCCTAAAATATTACATAAACATTACACATAACATGATCTGCTTTATGTCCAAAGGTCTGCTGCGCTAGAGGACCACACACCACACATTTTTGAGGATTTCGCTTAAATGTTTGTAAGATTTCAGGTACATGGCTAGTAAATCCAGGTGCCTGTAGGGCCTCAGAACTAAAGAATGTCCCTCCCCAGCCACGAGCCTAGAAGCAGCGAGTTGCTCTGACTAAAAAACCTTAGAGCAAATATCCTAAAAAACAACCTGATATGGCATTGGTTGTTTAGTGGCATTAGAGACCCTGAGGCTATATTCAAAAACTTAAAATGCTGTTCTTGAGGTAAAATAATAGTGAAATTCTTTGGAGCAGAGCATGTATGTGCCTGTGCTACTGGTCTGCTGTGTGAGTGGAAACTAAGGGTAATTTTAACAGCCTCAGGGTACAGGAAAGAGCAGATTATGAATAGGTATGATTTCAGCCTCCTGCTTTGGCACACATACATATTTACAGAAAAAAATGGCCCTCAGCTATTAGTCATGAAAGTACAAAGGTGTATGGACAAATTCGTGAAAAATTTGAATACCGGCATGTTGGTGATGAAAGATTGCATTTGCATCTTACCACACTTGACATCCTTACGTGGGACTGTGTGGCAACAACAGGGCAAAATACTACTAATTGAAATATAATACATTTTAAAATGTTATTTATTCTCGGGACATCAAACCTGATTTTTAGCATCCCTTCAGTCTTCAGAGTCACAATCAGTTGCTGATTTAATGCTGAAGAAACATTTATTTTTATTATTACCCTATTATTCCTCTTATTATATATGTGTTTAAAGGGATAGTAAATGATGACCCAAATTTCATTTTTGGGTAAACTAACCCTTTAATGAATAAAAAATTCAAAAGAACTGCATTCATTTGAAATAGAAATGTATAATATATATTATACATATCATAAATATTTATAACATATTATAGATGTCTTCAGTTACTTTTGATCAATTTAATGCATCCTTGCTGCATAGAAGTGTAAATAAATAATGAATCACTAAAAATAAAAACCTCATATTGTCCCCATACTTTTACAGCAGTTAAAGTATGAGTGTAGGAAAGTAATACTTGTATTTCTTCTTGTGGCACATGTAGCTTGGCAGGAGTTTAACTTCTGAAGTTCTTCAAAGTCACTTACTTGTATGGATCATTGGGGTCTTGGGCATTACAGGCCTCAGCGTGGCCGTTACACACACATCTCCCTCCAATACTGATATCCTTAATACTGTAGTAATACTGAAGAAAGAAAATGCAGACAATATGTTACAGTTAGAATAATTTATGGTCTGATGGAGCTTTGTTTGGAACTCTGCAAATCTGGAAGCAAATCTTAACTCTTCGTGTGACCGTGGGGTCTCTCAGGGCTTTGCCCATCAGGTGACCCAGCAGCGTGTTGGTGCGCAGAAAGCGCAGGCGAATGTTGGTGGCCTTGGTGAACTCCCTCAAAACAGGAGAGTAGGAGAAGTTCATGGCACCCGGACGTCCATTCACCAGAGACACCACAATCTGAACACATGCGAGCGGGAGTTAGGAATCGTAAAAGGTCAGAAATCACTATAATACCTAAAGTATAAGTATATAAGCAGGTAAATGAGGTCAGTGGCCATCAGCCAGTGTTTGGACAGAGTTTTTGTGTGCCTGTACCTCTCCATTCTCCAAAGGGACGATCCGTGAGTACTCTGTTGTGCAGATGACGTCGTCATCATGGTTGATCCTCTCGATAGTCCTCTGGCCAAACCTCTCGATACAGTCTCTCTTAGAAGCTGGAGCAAAAACAGAGACATGAATAAATCAATGTGAAATCACTTTCCATTGCATGAGATGCAACAATACAATCAATTCCCAAGCATTAAAGGCAAGCTCTGTCATTCATTTTTTCATCAAGCAGTTTTACTCTCAATAGAGCATATAATCATTATTAATTGTGATTAATTACATCCAAAATAAATATTGTGTGTGTGTGTACTGTGTATATTTATTATGTATAAATACACACACATGCATGTATATATTTAAGAAAAAATGTGTTACGTTTCTACATTAAATATATTTTTATATGACATAATTTATATGATTACAGGTACATGCATGTAAATATTTTCCAAATATATGCTGTATGTGTGTGTGTCTAAATACACATAATAAATATACATACAATATACACACACATACATTATGTAAACAAAAACGTTTATTTTGGATGTTTCGATTAATCACTATAGACAGCACTAGTTATTAATATCTCTAAGTTTCATCTGTAATTAATATAAAATAATAATTTAACATTTCTAAAGAAATACATTAGTAAACAAACATAATCGAATAATTTTGTTTAATTATTATTAATAATATAATAATTAATATCTGTTAATTATATTTATATTAAATTATATTTCAGAAAACAACAGTACAAATACCATTTAAATCAAATATAATTACAAAATTAACAAACGTAAATAAATAAATAAATATAAATATATATAAGCAATTATTATTTTTTCCCCAACAAAATAAATAATTCAATTTTAATAATTAATATCAAGGCTGAGTCTAGACTGAATGACACTGTAATATGTCACTGTAATCTTTTCTCTCTTCTCTTCATCTTTCTGTTGTTTTTCTGTATGGAGCGTAAGGCAACTGTGGGCAAAACAACTCAATATTACGTTTCATTCTGCTGATAATGGCAAACCTTCAAATGCCAGCCAAGGACTCTAGCTATTGTTGCCAGGATTGTGTTGCCACCTACAGTATCAATGGCCTTTAGTCACAAACAAAACAACTCAATATGTGTGTGCTGCAAACACGAACGCCAGAGAGCAGAGGGAACTGGCCAAACCTGACCTTTCTCACTTAACCCACACTTTCATTCCAAGCACAAATTGTTTTCAGAACACAACACATAAGAAAAAAGATGAAATACTCACAGGCGAAGAACTGCCATGGCTGATATGTTTTCCCAAAGTCAACGGAGCGCTCCAGCACCCACAGGTCGGGCCGGGGCGAGTTGGCAAACTTGATGAGTACGTATGCAACATGGAAAAGCTGGAAAGAATAGAGAGAATCCCAATGTTAGTTAAAATATGAATAATATCTTATTTGCATTAAACAACAACCAATTCAGCAACAACCAGTAATAAACCCATACCAATTGATCACCAATATAATGACAAGACCACCACCTTAAACTTCCTGCAACTTTTCACATGAAGTCATCACACACAAACTCAAAAACAGCTGTAATCTTCTGTTACATGAGTCCTGTCTCTCACGCTGTCTGATGGGAGTGACCCTGCCTGCATTAAAAAGCATCAGTTATGGCTCTGAGTTTATATTAATGTTGTTTTTACATGACTGATGAACTGATAAAGTCACTGAGGCTCACAGATGTTTTCCCACAGTGACTTAATCAAAGACATGGACATAATTGGATTGCTTTCCCTGAACTCAGTCCATCAGCGTGACTCAATCAACACACAGTCATTCTGCCCCAGAGAGAACGAAAGATGGAAGGAAGTAATGACAAAGTAATGTTTCAATTTATCATTAATTATCAATGATCAGCAAAAATCCAAATATCTGATTAAGTTATATTATCATTAATAATACAACAAATCGTAAATAAAAATATGAAATAATATAATCTAATATATATTATTATAATATAATATCACGTTTTTTAGACGTATTAAATAACTAATTTTTTTATATTTGTAAAAAAAAAATTTAATACTGGGCTAATTCCAAACGAAAGTGAGCATCTGAACTCCTTTCGTGAAGGGCCGTGAAGCGAAGGGAACACGCGATGGTCACGTCTCAGAAGAGATTTACGTTTGTGATCATGTGATCTTCAGTTAGGAGCTCTCAGGACGAATTTTAAAACAAAGTTGGGATTAATTTCAACTTCACATACAAACATAAGTAGAATAGGCTGATTAAATTGGTCTTTATTTTGATGTGACACAAAATATTTTTGTCGGGAAAGAAATATGATTTAAGACGGTAGTGTAAGCAAGTTTAGTTTGAAAAAGTTTAAATCGCAAATAAGACACATTGAGACAATATTTAAGTGAAGTCATAATAATAAGAAAGTAATATGTATTTGCAACAACTGTTGGATCGCACACAACAGCGTTGTAACGCTTGCTCCGTCGCTCCCTTGACCAATGGAGTTCCAAACGCTTATGCAAGACAGAAACGCCCTACACCCTTAAAAGAACACACACTTCATGGGCTCTGCCCTTTGAAGGGAGTAGAAGATAGGGATGCTCACTTCTGTTTGGAATTCACCCACTGTGTTTATGGCACATTTCCCTGTAACAAATCTGACGAAAGCAAAAACTATTCCACCTGTGTTCGTTTTACTATCTCTACTGCTCCCAAAACACCAATGCCGCATTCTCATGGGAACGGCTGATCTGTCTAGTCAAATATGACAGAGAAAAAAAATTAATCAATGTGTGATGTACATCAGCTCCTATAAAACTATAAGAGCGGTCCATAGTGGAGAATCCTACAATAAACATTCTTCATCTAATCTCTCTGGAAATGTGTCTTCCTTAAGAAAGCCAAGGGCTTAATGCTTAAACATCCATCCACTTCCTCTCTAAGCCCCTCAGCTCTGACAACACAGTATCCCCTTCAACACACACACAAACCATCCCCCACCATCTACACTAACTTCCACAACCCCTCAATGCAACGCAACCCCAAAGCCCCTCTGCTACAAAGAAGCACTTCAGCCACGTCTGGGGCCTTTGTCAACGCAAGCCTACTCACAGATACACAGAACAAAAACACATCTGTGGAAATATCTGAGGGGTGAGGAGAGGTGGAAAGGTGGGCTCTTTGAAATGGGGATCAGATGCTCTTTCTTCCATCCGTCAGACGGGCGGCTGGTCACAGGGGTCTACATGAACCTGAACTTCAGACTGCAGAGAAATCCCAGCAGCCTGATTGTGTGAGTGTGTGTGTGTGTTAGAGAAGCGCACATGAGCTAAAACATCACCCGAATCTGCCGCTTCAAATAAATTATCCGCCACCCACCCACACCAATTTAGATAACCGCACCCCCTCGTCACATCACTACGATTCTAATTGTTAGTTTTGTATGTTGATATGATGAATGGATGGTTCATGTTTTAACAGCAGATATAGAGACGTTAGAGCTTAACTGCCCATCACTGCACACGCTGCAGCATGTTTCAGATACGTTCCAAAATCTCGTAGTCTAACGAAAACAGTTGCTTCGCTCCTGGTGTGACTTGTCACCATGTGGAGGACAGGACAAAACCTCGTAGAAGCCATAACGTTAACTTAATACACTGCACCACACCAGAGGCCCCTGGAGGACTTCTACGATGGGCATGCGCACTTCTCAGAATTATTTATTTATTTATTTTGTGTGGCCAGAGTCAGTGAGCTGGTAATAGCCAATGTTTTATTTTAATTTAGCCTTATCAAATCATCACGACTTAAATCTATAGATCTATAACAGTTCCAGTTTAAATGTTTAACCTATGAAAGTGCGCTGTTAGAGAGGGTCTCACCTCAGTCATGGTATTAAAGGTGGAGAGAGTGCTGGATATTCACTAACTCCACCCACAATCCCTGCCGGACCTGGGACTCAAACCCACGACCTTTGGGTTACAGGTCCAACTCTCTATCCATTAGGCCTCTCTATCCATTTAGCACACAGTTTCTATGTGGCACAATATTTTTGGCGTGCAAACAACTGATAAACTCATAATTAATGTCATGGCTGGTTCAGTCAACAGAAATATGGGAGCGCTCATAGTAGGCTACGCACAGTACAGCCGTTCACCTTTTTTAAGAGGATAAACCGGTATCTGCATTACAAACTTCCTTAACATGTGAAAGCACACAAAAAAGTTACTGTGTCTGTCTGCCTGATTAAAAAAACGCGTTTCAAATGTTTGATGGTCACTTACTTGCAAAAACAAGTTTTATTTGGTTGGGTTGGGTTTGCTGCAGCGTGACGCAAGTATGTTTGATAAGTTCAATAAAAGTCTAGTTGTGTCCAGATTCCTTTGGGCTCAATGACTGCATAAAGTCCTGGCTTTCTGCATTTCTTGTGTTTCCATAGTGATAAGAGTGGAAATACACAGTCAGAGGACACAGGAATGCTTGGCCAATCATTAAGCACCTGAGAAACCGGCAACACCTTGGTCAACAGCGCAAAAGGACACTGTTAAACAAAAGGGCTGATTCAGTTCTCCAGCTTGTTTCATTCTGGATTAAGTGGTCGTGTGTTACTGGGGCGTACTGAGACTTATTTTAGTGGGCCCTTGATAAACTCTTGTACATTGAAGGTATAAGTGAACAGCATCAGTGAGGTAATCTTTGTGTGTCTGGACATGCTCCAGCGTGACAGAAATCTGGTGTGCAGAGGAACGTCACATTCATTCCCCTCACCATCATCAATACTCTTTTTTTCTCACTTATATATTCACCTTTATTTTTCCTTAGGGTCTTAATCAGAGTATTCAGAGACAAACTGACTTAATTACATAAAGAAAAATGAAAGCAATTTTCCATAAGAATCCAAAAAGATTAGTACCAAGATAAAAGTATAGGCCTATAAGTTATTAGTATACAGAATAAGAAGTGAAATGCAGAAGAGTAGATAGATCGATATTCTAAATATATTTAATATATAAAACTAACATTCTGAAATATATACATGCATGTGTGTGTGTGTGTGTATATGTGTATTTTTATATACACAAACACAGTATATAAAAAGGGCATTATGAATTCATCAACCCCTTTTGATGTATTTTATTAGGGATGCACACAAAATGACCAAACAAACACTGGACCGATGCCCGAATACAGTTTTCCATATTTTCTACAATTGCATAAACGAAAATGTGTTTTTTCCTGTTCTATCTAGCTTTCAAAGAAAAAACAAATCCATTCCAAAAAAACAAAAAAACAATTCTACAATATTTACTTAACAATAAACACTTCATTAATATACTTAAAACTATACCAACAAAGCAATATTTAACTTATAATTGATAAGTTAGAAAAATAATATTTTCTGGCCCTTTTTGGGACCCCCTTCTTGCATCAGGCATGTATTTAAATTTTTTTTTGCTGTACAAGTAAATGCAGCCTTGCTGAGCAGAAGAGAATTCTTTCAAAACTTTAGAAAATATTTCAGATCCCAAGTGTAACACAATGTATGAGCACTGTAGTAATGAGCAGTGGGCTGTGCACCCACTCAATCCCTCCTCCTATCCTCTTCCCCCCGTCACTCATTTTTTATCTCTACACCACATCCTGTCATGCTGTAATCTGTCTGAGTACAGACATCAGTGCTGCTCTGCAGGAATCCAGGGAAAGTTCCGCAACCTCAGCGTTCCGATTGCAGAATAATGGTCTGCTTATGAGGAGATTACCATGACAACAAGGGATGCCGTGACAGCTGCGGGAGTCCGGTCAGGCACATGTCATAAATCCTGTAACATGGTGAGCTAGTATATACACGGGTGGCTAAAGTGAACCTGTGACGGGTCACTCCAGAGTTCAAAGCTCAAACACAGCTGCTGCCCCCCAGAGACACAATGTAATGAGGGGTGACAGATCCCACCCTTGCAGCCCATTCCACACATGCTTGCGAGAGCTGTGTGTTTACTGCTATCAATTCACAGCTAAACACTCTAGGATCTTCTTACGTCTTCTTACATGTAACCTAAAGACTGGATACTTTCTATACTCTAAAACACAGAAATGTACCACAAGCACACCTAATCACTTACTATCTTAGAGAAAAAAAACATACAAAATCAAGATTGCAGCATAGATCAGCCTATATAAGACCCAAACAATGGGCACATGGGTACAGTTACGGCATTTTGGCTCCTCAAGGCAATGCTGTCAGTAAGAGAAGACTAAATAGTGAGTTGAGATAAGAGACTGAAAGGAAAAGTAATGCAAAGCAGACAGAGGACAAGACAATAGAGAGGGAGTAATGTAAGCTAAATATGTCTGCAAGCCAGGATTTATGCTTACATATGTATTAATGTGTATATTGACACAGCATTTTTCTGTTTAACCCCCTTATTCGTAGCTGAATCCTAGCCACAGTAAGCATCCAAGCAAGTGTGAACATGAGTAGACATTGGTAATCTGCACTCAAAATACAGCACCGTGACAAAACAAATAGCATGGAATAAAAAAACGCCAGAAAAAAAGGACAATGTTGGACCGATTATTAAATAACTGCAGCTCAAGGAGTTTAAAGGAATAGTTTGGAAAAAATTGGTATATTGGAATATTAAAAAAAAGTACATTTATTTTAACAGCAAATAAATAAATAAATAGAAAAAATATACATAAATTAAAATAAATACAATTCTTATATTATGACATTAAGTCAGATAGCTAACACAAAAGAAAATATTTTTCACATAATATACCATTATTATATTTTATATTCATGGCAAAAGCAAGCAAAAAGTTTGAACTGTCTACTCAAAGAATCCTAAACCACAAGCTATAAAAATGTCCAGAGGTGCAAACGTCTCATAAAAAATCCCAACATTCACAAACAGGTGTGCCTCACCGACCCAGTGCAGGAATACTCAGAAACCACAACAACACTGAAAGAAATCCATACTGCCATAAGCTCTCACTGACAAGAGAGCTCTTGTGCTCATGTGAGCTTACATCATTCCTGCAAACTAGCAGAGTATGAAAAAACAACACACTTTTCATCACTTCTCAGATATATATCTCACCGATGACATATATAATAACACCTGGGAATACTGGACGGGCAGCTTAGATATAAGTGTGTGCGTGTGTTATCAGCCCTAAAGCACATGAGGAAGGGGGTAAGATGAGTTTGAAGGACAGTCATCTGTTCTCTCCTGCTCTGCATGCCTGAATCCTATCCTCCCCTGCTGCAAGAACACTACTATCAGTCCGGGCTAATTTGAGCATTCCAGTATTGATTAAGGACTCCTGTAAGGATTTGGGAATGCTTTCTACAGGGCATGAGGGAGGGTTGAGATGGTGCAATTTGTAAATACCAACCATGGCTAACCATTAACTCTCAAACTCCCTGTGACTTAACCTGACTTTCTCGCCACGTTTATTCTAAACTTGATGCAAAATGTGTTTGCTGTATCCTACTTGCTTCCATTATCACTGTCATTATCCTATACGTTTCCAGAACAGGCATTTGTATTATTACAGCGAAGATCAGAGGGAGTGGGCTATCTGTGTTTGTCTTTCCTAAACCGGGAGGTCAAGTGGATAATTGTGGATGGCTCAGTGGTCAACCTGATAGTTCTGCATTTAGTTGCTCCTGCGAGTCTCTGGGAAAGAACGGTGGGTGTCTTCTGTGTCGCCGATGCTATCCAGGCTCTAATTTTATATCCGTGCCAAAGTGTCTAATCTGCTCTAAAACACATACACACACTGGACTCAAAGGGAGTTCTCATGGCTCTCCCAAACAAGTGAAATAAGGTACTTCCATGCAGTTTTAGTATTTGAAGAGCACAAAGGGGAAAAAAAGGCTCAATCATAAAGACAATCACTTGTTTAACTCCTTAATGAATGAGTGTTCTTGAATAAATAAACTGAATGAGTTACTTTTTAATGTGTGACTTTCAATTTCTGAATGGATCTGCATTTTTAAATAGATCAGTTAAATTAGTAAATGACTCAAATGATAAAAACGATCACTTGTTGCCAAATACTGGCATACTGATGTAATGTAAAGAAAAATCCCCCCTGACCATATATCCTATTGTAGTGTTTCTCAACCTTTTTCGAGCCAAGGTACATTGAAAAAAAAAATTTAAATAAATAAAACAAATCACAAGGCACACCAACAATCAAAACTGTAAAAAGATTCAACTCTGTAGCCCATATTAACAATATACAGTCATTCTCATCAAAGTGTCTTGAATAGGAAGAAAGACGCACACAAAGCTCTTCCTCAACAGCTCTTAGTCTCTCTCTTTTTTGACTTTTTATTGCAGTCAGGGTTGATAAGCTCAGCTCACACAGGTATGTCGTGGAAAATGGGAGCAATGTCAAAATAGCTTTGTTTGCCAGAATTATTAGTTTTCAAAAAATGTTTTAGACCAATTAGGTGAAATTGAATAATGTCCCATGGTACAGTGGTTGAAAAACACTGTACTATAGAATAGTCTGCTGTACTTAAGTGCAACATAATTAGTTACACAAAGAAACAGACTAAAAAGGGCAAGCTGAGAGTGAAAAATGCAACTCACAAAGTAACCTATGAAGTCTCTCTCCCTGCCCTGCTCAGTGAAGTCTTTAAATAAAAGTCAATGTATGGGCTCTGTGTATAGCCTTGATCAAGCATTAAAAGTCTTAAACCATTGGTGGATCCTTGGCTCCTCTCCCATTGAAAAGTCCTGAAAGAGGAAGCAGGAAACAAGAGGCAGCGCCCTCCTGCCCAGTGCAGTCAGAAAGCCTTTTGTGCTCCTCTGGGAACTCACGGAGAGGTTAGATGTGGTGAAGGCAGGTGCCCTCTCATTCAAAACCATGAATCACCATAGTGCTATATTAGACATGGTTCAGTCTCAACTGCGACCAGTTTTCATTTGTGGTCTAGATCTGCATGAAGAGACAGCTGTGACGGACCACTGACATGATCTCAAATAAATCATATGCAAGATCTTTATGAATTATTAAATCATAAAAAGTATACAATTTAACAACAACTTATTAAAAACTTAACTCAAAATATATGTAGTGCAATATGGAATCTTTCTTTTTCATTCAATGGGCATCATTTGTATTAGTTAACAAAACCACGTCTCCTTTATTCGTATAGAGACACACAGAACATACAGGATTTATGTTTTAATAGCACTCTTTTTGTGGTTTAGTATTCACGAGTTCACGCTTCCTCCTTTATTTTACGTTGCAGATAATTCAGGCTTGTGTCAATATCAAGACTTGATTAGTTGTACAGCTGTCCTACTTCTGATTTACTAATTAAAACTTTCCAAACTTTGTGACATCCCACACAATACGGTAAATTCCATTTTTCAGATTCCACAATTTGTCTGCATTTGCTAATAGCAGAAATCATGTTGCCTTACATTTATTTTACAAATAATTCACCAACTCATGATCTGAATAAGTGTAAAACATTTATTTTGCAAATCCACTGGTTAATGTGTTATATGTTGAAAAACTCCATGTTTTATTTATGGTGATGGGATCTCCTCTGGTTTTTTTCCCTTCTTCTTTCTCACTTGTCAGAAGTCTTTCTTTGTCTTTTAAACCCCTGACTCGTCTTCTTCTGACTACCTGAGCTTTGGTCAGACGGTGCTCTGGATCCCCCAGCTCTTGCTGCATCATTGTCTTCGACAGATGGTTCTGGATAATCCTCCTTTGAAGCAGAACCAGAGCGATGATCTTTACTCTTCCTTTCTCTGCTTTCTGAGCTGTCAGAAGTCTTTCTTTTTCTTTTAAACCCCTGACTCGTCTTCATCTGACTACCTGAGCTTTGGTCAGATGGTGCTCTGGATCCTCCAGCTCTTGCTGCATCATTGTCTTTGACAGATGGTTCTGGATAATCATCCATTGAAGCAGAACCAGAGCGATGATCTTTACTCTCTTTTTTCCTTTCTACTCTTTTTGACCTGTCAGAAGTCTTTCTTTGTCTTTTTAACCCCTGACTCGTCTTCATCTGACTACCTGAGCTTTGGTCAGACGGTGCTCTGGATCCTCCAGCTCTTTCTGCATCATTGTCTTTGACAGATGGTTCTGGATAATCATCCATTGAAGCAGAACCAGAGCGATGATATTTACTCTTCCTTTCTCTGCTTTCTGAGCTGTCAGAAGTCTTTCTTTTTCTTTTAAACCCCTGACTCGTCTTCATCTGACTACCTGAGCTTTGGTCAGATGGTGCTCTGGATCCTCCAGCTCTTGCTGCATCATTGTCTTTGACAGATGGTTCTGGATAATCATCCATTGAAGCAGAACCAGAGCGATGATCTTTACTCTCTTTTTTCCTTTCTACTCTTTTTGACCTGTCAGAAGTCTTTCTTTGTCTTTTTAACCCCTGACTCGTCTTCATCTGACTACCTGAGTTTTGGTCAGACGGTGCTCTGGATCCTCCAGCTCTTGCTGCATCATTGTCTTTGACAGATGGTTCTGGATAATCCTCCTTTGAAGCAGAACCAGAGCGATGATCTTTACTCTCTTTTTTCCTTTCTCCTCTTTCTTTCTCCTCTCCTCTACTTGAGCTTTGGTCAGAAGGAGCTCTCGATCCTTCAGCTCTGACCTCACTGTTGCTGACCAGCTGAGACAGTTCACCATTTGTGTTGGATGATTTTGTCTTCCCACATGCTGCTGGGGTACTGATATACATTTGAGAAAACTCTGAGATCAGGGAGTCGATTGAAGAATCAGACTGGTTGTCTGAACTCCTTTTGCTTTGAGTGTCTGGGAGCTCAGAAATCTTTCTTTTTCCTTTTACCCCCTGTTTAGACGCATTCTGCCTAATCTGGTCATCAGATGACCTGGCCCCACTGTTCACCCTGTGAGAAGTTCCAGGTTGTTCATCATCTGAATAACTGGAATAATCAGAATCCAACCAGTGGTATTGTCTCCACCTTTTCCATTCTCTTTTGTCAGAAAGGGCTCTGGATTCTCTAGCCTTACTGTGGTCGTTCAGGTTTGAAGGTCCAGGCTGTTCATCATCTGTGCTGGATCTATTCATGTGTGTCTCCCATCGTGTTTCTGGTGAGTTATTGATAAACATGGGAAAAGAATTAGGGTCGCCTTCTAACCTCCTCCTTTTCTGTTGTTGGTTCTCTGACCTGCCATGCGCTCTTTGTCTCATAACAACCTGACTTTCTGAGCTTTCATCAGCAGATCGTCCAGCTCTGTCTAGACTGCTGTTGGCCAGGCCAGAAGGTCCAGACTTTTCATCATCAGTGCTGGACGATCCTCCAACACCTGCCGTACTGTTGCTGACCACATAAGAAGGTCCAGGCTGCTCATCATCTGAGCTGGACTCACTTGTAGAGGTCTCAGATGGGGTAGTAATGTACACAGGATAATATGCAATTTCCAAGACCTCACCGGATGCATTTAAAGAGATGGACCAGTAATCTGCATTCCAGGCCAACATGGAGAGCAATGGATTGGGGTTAGGACCAGGAGTCAGGGGATATTGAGAAAGCAGATGAAGGGATCTTTGAAGCAAGTCTATAAAAAAACCTGCGTTGAAAACAGTGAAGCGACGTGGTATGTGTATTTGTGGAAGAGCTATACGCAAATCCCCGTCCGTGACTGTTCTGTTAACCACATACTGTGGAAAAAATTCTAGCAAAAATAACTCATCCTCCTCATTGAACTGAATGATTTGATGAACGTCAGCATCAAAATGTTCACCTTGAGCCATCTCAACTAAACACTAATACAACAAAAAACTACCAACTGCTTTTTTACCTGTAGATAAATCACCACTCTAGCTATTATGAGCCTCTGCTACAAGATTCCAAGTTCTACTGTGATGTCATCAGTGTGATCATTTGAATAACCTTAATTTAAAAAACAACAAATGCTGCACAGAATGAATGTTCTAATGCATTCATTAGAAATGTATTAAACCAGTAAACCCGAGTATGTGTGTGTGTGCAGAATTGATATAAATTGCATAAATATTAGTGCTGTCAAACAATGTGCATTGTGCATATTTACATGCATTTAAATTTTTAATATATTATCGGTAAGAAATTTACTAAATATCTTCATGTAACATGATCTTTACTTACTATTCGAAGGATTTTTGACGAAAAAGAAAATCATTTTGACCCATACTATGTATTTTTAGTTATTGCTACACATATACCCCAGCGACCTAAGACTATCTATAAAACTAATCTATAAACTAGGGGTGTCCTCATATAGCCTATGAATCAATGCTTCGATTCGACTCCCAATCTCTCAGTCGAACATTCGCGGGCTGTTATGATCATTCCATTTGGCTAAATGGGGGTGCTCAATGTCTGATATCACATAGAAATACCGGTCTCCCAATTACTTAACATACAGAGTATTAAAATAATGCTGTAAAAAAAAAAATCTGAAAAGAAAATAAATATTGCATGAACAAATCCACTATAGTTTTACATTTTGTTTCATTTTCCATAATCCGGTACAACTTGGTGACAGGGATTTAAATCTTTAACAATAATTTTTTGTATTTTTTTCAGCTGGTTTATATGTATTGTGTATATTATTTATGTTGTTTAATATTTGGTTGAGTTATGCTGCTGTTAAGTCCTTATCTCTCATGCCCATTATGTTTTGTTGTATAAATAAATGAAGTCTATCATGGTTTATTCTACTGATCATTTTCAGTGCGCACAGCTCTAAACAGAAATTCTGGACATTATTAACTATTGTCACATACATAACGTTATAATGAGAGCAATACTGTAAAAAGAATATTGTGAATACTTTATTCCTATAATGGACACATAAAACCTTATTTACTCCGTTTGTATCTGGGAGACGTCTGTTACACATTTTCTCTCTGTGTTAACATCAGTAATTATGAACCCATATCTGAAATTACTCTTATTTTGCCCCGCCCCCAAACATATGATTCGACTATTAGCAAAAAAATCCTTATTGGACTGTGAAAATCCTTAGTCGGGGACACCCCAAATATAAATGTAACATTTTTCTTAAATATAGAAGTGTGCATTTATATATACATAATAAATATACACAGTACACACACATACATATATTATGCAAACAAACTTCTTTTGGATGCGATTAATTACGATTAATCATTTGACAGCACTAATAAATATAGAATTTATGTTCAAATATACTATTTAAGAAAAATAACATAATACATTTATAAATTTACAAAAACAATATTATATTGAACTACTACAGAAATTAAAATGCGCTCCTATAGAAGAGCGCTTTTTTTCATGCTTGGAGTCCACATAAAGAGGAATAATCTCAAGATCCCACAAAAACATTTTAGAGTAAAATACCAGGAAAACACATTTGCTCTTTTAGGTTTCATTGCTGCCATCTATTCAGCCAGAATTGGTCAAAAACGCATGCTCTTTCTCTTAGTTGCTCAGTCCTTTTTGTCAAAGATACTCAAAAAACGAGGTTTGAAGAGCAGTGGGCTTTTACAAGCATGTACCCCCCCAAGTCAAATTAAGAAATAGATGCTTCACGTCATTTGTGTTTGGAGACCTCCCTCTTTCGTTCAAACTTTTATAACCCTTCAAATGGAGGTCTTTTTTGGCTTGTTTATCTGCCCTGTTTATCTCAGATAGAGAGAGGGATGGCTTTATCACTCTTTCTGTCAGTCCTCTCCTGGGTTCTCATGCTTGGGGGCAGACACCCTGGAAATTTATATCAGAACTGTGGCGCCATGTTTTAATGCATCTATTGTATACTATATAGAGAATATACAGAATATAGTTGCTTCAAAGGCATGCTGAAATCTACTTACAAAAATCTTTTAAAGTACCTCTTTCACTATTTCATTGCCTGCCCAGTTTCTCTGCTTCTTGATTAAAAGTGGGGCCTAAGAAAAGGGGAAAAGCCAGTAAAAAAAGCCTCCTTCAGGGCAAAGGGAGGGGGAATGGTATTTATATCCCTCTATTTGCCCCCTTAACCAAAGTGACCCCCTCTCCGCAACAAACACTTCTCCTCCCCTCTTAGACCCAACCCATCCAATGAGCCACTGAATGGATGAAAGACTCCAACAACAGCTCTTGTTGACCCGACAAAAACAAACATTTACTCTCTCATTAACAAGGCCAGTGCTCTGTTCTCGCGTTCACTCTATCCTTTCCATCTTTTCAGGATCCAGTACTTTAAATTCCCAATCATCTATCAGTGAGGGGAAAAAAACAAGTGAAAGATGCTAAAAAGTTTAATGCAGTTAGGCAAATGCATAATAATTCTATTTCTATGAAATGATTCACTGCTCACTTGTTAACGTCAGTGGTGCTGGGTAAAGCTGCCAGTTCAGCTGAGTGTGAATTCACAATTATTCATCAGAGGAAATAATGTGAGACATCAGGGCCTAAACCACAGACTGAACTTTACACCAGTGTGTCCAAAATGTAGAAAGACACTTTTGTGGGTGAACCGATCACATTAGCATTAAACTATTAATAGCCTGACTCCATAATGTCAGCTCATTCAAATGACAAAAAGCTGCTGAGAAATGAAACATGGAAAACTCAGATAACATTCTGATCAAGTGCAATGCTAATAATCTCTGTCTAAAGGGGAATGCACTCTGAGTAATTTCCAGATGAAAACATGGCTGCTGGTTTGATATTAATATACTGAATGTCTTTCAGGAGGACTGTCAAACGATTAATCCCAATTAATAGAATACAAAAATAAGTAATTATTATAACATGAGTAAACGGTTTATATTTATTAAGTATATATAAATATACACACATACATGAATATTTTTTTCAGTTTATATTATAAATATATTGATATATCCTATAAATTATATTAATGTTTTCAAATATTTTCAAATTGTATATACATAATAATTACGCACAGTACACATATTTTATGTGACGAGAACTTTTATTTTGGATTGCATTTAATCGTGATCAATCGTTTGACAGCACTATTTTTTAGGGTTTAAAATTTGAAACAAATAAAGAGTTTAAATGAAGATGTTAATATGATGAACTACGCCAGAGGTTATTCTCCTAAGACACCTGCGTGAACTAAAGGTGGAATCACTTCATACTTCCACAAAGAAAATAACCTTTTTGAAACATTTACTCAGTAAGTGAAGATAATTGTTTGCTGATGCTACTTGCCATTTTGTATCTTGTGTTATGACATTCAAGCATCTTCAAGTGTCCAAAAGAGTCTTGGATCACTATATACTGGTCAAACACTAAACTGGTTCACCAGCTTGACCAGAGTCCTATATCTAACAAACCAAAAACAGAATATTTTAGATATACATATTCTTGACTGACCATTCTATCAGTCAGCTTTGGACTTATGAAGCAGTGATAGGTCTTCAAACTTAATCTGTAGACATGTCGCCAGTGAATGAGAGCTATCTTGCATGCAAGGCTCAGATAAGCAAGGTCACACTGAAGGTTTGTGTACATATCCGCTGAAAGGCTTTTTTTGTCTCAGGAGTGAGAGAGGTCGTGGAGACGTGGAGGTGGGTTTCTTTCTCTATAGCATGAAGGAACAGGTTGCAACAGGAATTGGGGCGTTGCTGAACTCTGCCACATTTGTGTTTGAAAACCACTGACAGCCCCCATAAGCCATCTCAAAATCTCCCGCCTCGTTTAGGGGGTCAATTGTTCATTTGGGTTTGACATTTTTTCTTGAAGGCTACCTCCTGGCCGGAAGGAGGGGAACGTGAGGAACCCTGAGGAGGTGTGAAATTGTTTTCATTCATTCCTATGTGACATGAAACAACAGCTTTCGCGTCCAATAACTCTATATGCATGCTTTTGTTAAAGCTGATGACTAAAAGTTATTCAGGAAATGTTCTGGGCATGGATATAAAATGAAAATGCTAATTTAATGCAATTAATTAATTAAAACAATATCAAGAAAAAAAATTAAATTACTCATGCTCACTGAAATGACAACTTTTTAGTGTTTTTTCAAATGGGAATTTAAATAATGTAATTATTCATAATTATGATTTAACTATTAATTGGTAATTAGCCTAAAAACATTTATAGTAGCTAATAAAACTTATATCAAAGTGTTTCCACACAAAGCTTGAGATTTCTGAGCTTAACAAAAGTTAATTTCTGTTAACTATTGACCCTGAAGTTCAAACAAAAATCAGCCAATCTTATCTTCACTATTCCTCACTACTGTCACGATAACCTCACTTATTTGTCAACATCCTCTCCTTGAACTCCTCAAAGATCGCTGCCTGTTTCATTATGAATGAGTGAGTTACTCCTTATCCTCTCTTCTCAAAAAAAATGATGTTGAAATGCTCTACTAATATTTGAGAGGGAGCGGAGGAAACGCTGAACTGCCACGTGACACTTACAGCCAATAAAGGAGATAAGAGCAGTCTGTTCAAGACTGAAATCAGGAAGGGAAGAGATAAAAAGAAAAAAAAAATCTGTGCTACTTGTTGGAGAATGCAATCTTTACAACTTGTTTACTTACAGAGAATCATCATCCATTGAAATGAAGTGAAGGTTCAGAATAAAACAAATATGCCAGACAGAGAGCTACACAGAATACAGAGTTTAGCAAATCATAACAGCTATGCACATATAGGAAGGGTTTGATCCTTTTAGATGATATTAAAATTACAACCAGGCCAGAAGCCTTTCTGAACAATAAAAGTGGACATTTGGGAAATGCTACAAAAGTGTAGAATAAGGCCTCTTTGATAATTATAATAGGAGGTAAGTGTTTGGTGTCAGTGAAGATATACACATCTGGGATTTAAATGGGGCCTCTTCCAACAGGGATGCTGGGGGAAAGGAGCTGCATAAAACCACAGACAAAACTGTCCCGTCATGATCGATGGCTGAAGCTGTGGTAAAGGGCTCTGAAGAATCTAGGCCAGGAGTTCAGATCCCTGCTGTTTGTGAATTAATGATGGTTCACACTCATGCACAAGACACTCTCATGGACGTCTGTTATGTACAGGCTTGCTCATATTAAAGGGAAGGGAATATGGGGCTCTGACTAACAGGAAAAATTGGATCATATCAAGTTTTTCCTTGTGCCCTCGTCTCCACGGTTCCCTCCTATTAAGGTCAGATTGCACGGCATTGTCTTTTCTTCTCTCTCCCATTAACAGGCCCATTTTCATGCTTGGCAAACACCATGAAAGCGTGGGTGAGAAAAAGGGCAGACATTTGTGCGTGCATGTTTGCGTGTACATTACTGGACAAATAGGAACGAGACAACTTCTGATTGAACAGAAAAAGAGAGAAGGAGGAATGCAAGAAGGAGGGGCATCATAAGATGCATACATAAGACCGAGAGCATCTCAGAGCTGACCTTATGGATAATGTCAGGTCATTCTGGATATTGATCTACAGGTCTGACAGATAGAAAGCATGTCATGCTTTCCAGTGGAAAAAGCAAGGGAAGATGCTGAGAACTGCACAATGAGAACTTTGTTTGCCATGGTATGCAGGCCACACACTGGGACGTCCCATACCTGAGAATATGGAAAACACACACACGCACACATTTTTTCTTTTGACAAGGTTGATCTTGTACCTGAGGCATAGAGCACTGACAGTGGAAAATATAGTCATTAAACATACGAAAATTTATAAAAATCAGTTCATTTTCCTTTTTTCATGTGTGGAGATATTATTAAAAAATGTTTTGTTCATTGTGAAAGTCAATGGGATTTCATTTTTTTGGACCCCAAAGGCTTTTAATAAAAAGGACAATAGTTCTTCAAAACTTTTATATTCAACAGAAGAAAGTAAATCATACTATTTTGGAATGACATTTTGGGTAAACTGTTGCTTTAAGCTAGCTCCTGATCACATGATCCCTACATAATGGCAGGAAAACTGATGCCAAGCAAGGATAGGGAGAGTGACTGACTGTTGTAATAGACGGAGAGAGGAAAAGAATAAGTGAGAGATCAATACATCCAATTCTACATACTTGCCATTGGATAAACTCATCCTTTACTCAATAAGAGAAAAACTTTAGTCGGATCCGACTCTCAAGACTGGCATCATGCCCATCTCCGCGCATGGCACACAATGGGGCAATTTAGTCACCATTGAGTCCCACTCAACCCCACCCCCACGATACACTCAAACACACTCAGTCAGAGTACGGTGCAGCTCTGGAATAGACGACTTCTATTTTTAACTATTGTTTCATATGCAACAAAAGGGCCCAGAAAGGGGCACAGGACTCCTGCTGTGGAGTATTTTTTTAGGTATTCAAATGTTTAAATGGTTCTGAGAACTTGCAATGTACTTGAATGTACATAAAGTGCAAACTTCTGCACAGGCACTTTTACCTGTGCAAACATGCATGCTTCAGAAATAGAAGGAAAAATAAGACATAAATAACCATTTATCTTTAAAAGAGCGATGAAAGTCACCATGACAGGCTTGATTATTGTTTTGATGCAGTTTGGAGTATAATTTAGACCTGTTTCCTGATGGGGCGGGATCCATCCATGATCTTCCGCAAATGATTACAGGTTGATGTCTGAATGCTTTAGACAAGAGCTTAAGTAATGAATCATCTAATTTAGGCTTCGCTAAGTACATTAGCGGTTATTTCCCACGCATTTACGTGCCATTAGCAGCAAGACAGAGTTTGTTTTTGTGTCTAATACTCAACTCTGAGTGATATTAAACTAATATGCCCTGAGAGATCACACACACAATTGAGCTTACATTAACAGTGAGCATTTGGCCAGGAGAGGTTCTGCAGTAAAGTGGAAAACTATTTTTGGCTTATTAAATGTACTGCAAGTTTTTTTAGCTTAGCTTTTGCTTTTTTTCATTAGATCTCTACTTTCTACTTTCAACCGCACAATGTTCTCCAAAAAACCTGCCCTAGCCAAGTCAGCAAACCTTAATACATAGAATACACCATCAGGCAGTCCACATGATCAAGGCCTGCATATATTTTGTACAGATTTCTTTTGCAAATGTAATTGAATTATTTTTACATTTACTCACTTATTGATGCTCAGCTATGAAAAAAGTGGCACACAATCTGTGTGTACTGTGTACATTTATTATGCATACTTTAAATACACACACACACATGCATGTATACACTTAAGAAAAAAGTTGTTAATATTAATATATATTATTAATGATATGACTATAAATACACATGTAAATACTTTTTGACTATAGTCGGTTGCATATGGCAGAAAACAAATGTGCAAAAAGTGTTTGGGGTGATTTAACAGACTGAAAAAGCGAGCGAGTGAGCAAAGCGAGACATGAACTTTGGCTGTGATGGGGAGGGTCGTTTTCCCCCATGAACAGGTTGAGACAGATATTGAGTAACTTACATTCCAACCTAATTCATCTGCTCTGAGGGGTCAGAAAGTATGTTAGAAGCCTCTAAAGCAGCATCACTGTTACTGCTCCTCATACTTCAGTTAAAGCTCTGAACAAACCATAACTATAATATTAAAATTGGTATTGAGGCTGCTCTGCTTGTGCCAATGACATGAATGCTATTTCAAACCATGTGTAAGGATTTCTTAGAGATCTAACGTCTGTTTAAAAAACTTAAGACTTAATACTATACTTGGGCCAAGCAACCATTAACCATCTATCAACCATTATGATTCATTAACTACATAGCGACATGCTAAAACCACTCAGATCACATAGCAATGCCTTGTCAGTCACCTAAAACAACTGTGCAACTCTGAAAAAGATTTGCTGGCATAAATATACGTAGCACATCTCTCTCACTCTCGCCGCTCACTGATGTATGTATAAAAGCTCACATATTGCTTTTTAACAAGCTGGTTTAAGTGGCACTGAAAAAATACCAGCCACATAAAAGAAACTCCGTACAAAGCCAGTCACTGCTCTCTGCCTCCATTCAGAGAGAGAGAGACAGAGGGGGAGGGAGAAAGAGATAGAGAAAGAAAAGAAAGTAGGTTGTACAGGGCTTAGTCTGTCACATATTACAGCCATGTTCAGCTGAACGAGACCAAAACTACATAGCCAGGTTATACATACATCATTACTGCCCTAAATGATCAGACTAAATTTATATATCAGATACTCAACAGATCAAATAGTTAGAAACGTTAGGGTTAGGGGATTAGCATGGATTAAATGCACCAATCATAATATAACCTACCCCTAACCTACAAATGGGAATAGGGAATCTGTATAACCTGACAGCCTTTCAGGTTTTTCTGCGTATGCAGATTCTTCGTGAGCCAAAGGTATAACACGCCTTAACAAAAATACAGTAATTTTTAATATAGTCATAAAATAAGATGTGATCCAAGCTGCTCATAGTAACGCCTTGTAGCTTGATCGCTAACTGCTTCCTATTAAATCCAAACAAACTACTTCAGACATGAAGCTATACTCAGAACTCAAAAGAGAAACTTCAGCTGGCAGTAACTTGCTTTCCTTCCTCTCTTTCTCTTTCGGGCAGCAAATAAGCTATATGCAGCAGTGCTGACCGTTTATGTAGAAGCTGCTGGGAAAGCTAGAGAAGAGCATGAGTCATGTTTATGTACCCTGAAAGCGTAGAAAGTATTTATCTTAAATGGCCCCTGGCTGTTCTGCTATTCACAAACAACCAACTTCGATACAGAAGACCAAGAAGTGAAGTGTTAAGAGCAAAAAAAAAATAAAAAATTTGAACACCTCTAGATACTTCAGACTCGAGAATGAATGGATGAGATTCAACTTAGGGTCCACCCTTGAAATTCTACACTCATGTGCAATCCACAAAAGCGCCTGCTGTAGCCAGGCACTTTTGTGACAGTGTACAGGTGAGTATTAGATGACTCAACTGTGCGCTGAATAATCTGAACGTGATAGGTGTGTGTGGGTGGGGGTGTGATAGAAAGAAGACAAATGTAAGGAATGCTTCAGTAACATACCTGTCCTAAGTCCAGAGTGACGTTGACCTCATTGTATTTTACGCTTCGGGAGAGAGGAGGGCTCTGCCACCAGCGCTCCGTGCCATCGATGGCATTGTTGATAGGATGCGCTCTGTTAGTGTCTTCTGAGGTGCAGATGTCACAGTACTGGCCCTGATAACACAGGAAGTACAATTAAACTTCAAATAAAATCCCTTTGTCTCACTAATAAACTGCACAGGTAGGATTTGTGGACATTCTCTATCAATCATGACAACAATGATTCATTAAATAATAAAGTAAAGAGTTATAACTCTCTATAAAAGAGCTAATGACTGTACAAAGTTAGAAATGTAAATTTTTGGCCATGTTTGCACCACTACCTGATTTGCATAATTCTGCAGACATCATGTGCGAATAAATTACCGTTTACAGATGCAGTTCCTTCTTTGCACATTCCCCCTTTATTTCCTTCACCTTTTATCTGTTTATATCTGATAATACAGACTGGAGGACAAAATTACAACTTACTTTCTATGAGAAGACGATTAACTTTGACTTGCCATTCATTTAGCATTTAATTACAGCCAATTACCATGGCTACTACAGTTGCTAATAATCATAACAATTAAAATAATCATAAATTAATATGGGACCTCTTCAAAAAGTGCTTTTCAAAATCTTTGTTTTACAGGTTTTACTGTAGTGCATCATACACACGACGATATTGAAAATAAATGAATCATTCTGACTACATTAAGCATTTTTCAAAAAAAAAAAATATATAATAAATAAATAAATAAAGATAACACCTTAAAATAATTATTATATTATAGTAAAACTACGGATAAGCAAAATTTGGATACTGATGAGCATAAAAAAATAAAGTGACTTAGTAAAAATGGACTGAAGGCGTCTTGAGAAGATAACCGCAGAAGGTGCCTGCAACAATTGATCAAGTCGCAACATTTTATTAACATACTCTTTGAAGCGTGGTGCAGATCTGTGTGCGTGTGTGCCTCCCTCAAGGTCTTATATGAAATGCCACACATTCCTCTGGGACAATCCCAGTAGCAGTGCTACACGGGGGTTGCATTTTATGCTTTACAATGTTTGAACATTTCACTCACTCGTCAACAAGCTATGTCGAGTCTCCTAAGCTGTGAGGCTTCATTGGGGGGTCTCTTATGAGAAACAATGGAACTTTATAGGGGTCTCTGGCCTTTTCACCTTAAGCAGGTGCTCTCAAAAAAAGATCAAGATATTACAGTTCCTCAGCTCTAAAGCACTTGTTCTGCCTTGACAAACAAAAAAAATGCAATTAAAAAATTATATATTACCATGTTTTTGAACAGGGTATTAATAAGTCCAATATACATCATATAAAAATATGGTGATACATTTTTTGGATGTGTATTGAGGAAGCTGGAATACTGACTTCAAGTCATAACAGTCAGGGTTTTTTTTTATTGAGATTTATACAAGCTGAATAAGCTTTCTATTGATGTATGGTTTGTTAGGATAGGACAGTATTTGACAGAGATACAACTATTTGAAAATTTGAGTGTGCCAAAGAAAAATGTAAATATTGAGAAAAACACATTTAAATCACCATGAAGTTTCAATTATTCATTCAAATGTGGGGTTTTATATATTTACAGTAGGAAATATTTAAAATATTTTAATGGAACATGATCTTTACTTAACATCATTATGATTTTTGGCATAATAATTTTCTCAAAATAAACCTGTGGTACTTAAGACTGGTTTTGTGGTCACAAATGGTCATTTAACAATATGGAAGCATCTGTTATGTAGCTGTAAAAACCTTAAAAAAAGCATATTGCACAAAGTTAAACAGAATCCAATATTACCTATAACTAACATCAAAATGTGCTTTTATACTTTTTATTAACGCAAACCTAATAAAAGCAAGTATTTCCCACATCTTTACCTGAATCGTCTGGCTTGGGTCCCCTGACACGGGCCCCCCGACTAGTTTGCAGTACAGGTCTTGAATCGGCTGCTGGCTCTCGTCCACTCCGCAGGTTGCCGTGGCCGTGATTTTAGTTCCCTCCGCTAGATTAAAATACGGTGGGTGCAGACTGAATCCGTTCACGCCGTTGATGGGCAACTCCTGCGCCTTTAAAGCTTCAATGAGCAGCAGCGACAGAAACACCAGCACCGGTCCCCTCGCCATCTTCACCTGTGCCGCACACTCAGCGCTGCTACAGCCGGTCAAAATGTCCACGGAGCGCATGCTGTGGAGTTAGTCACGGACATGAGGAGAGACCCAGTACACGGAAAGTCGTTTCAGTTTCTTTGTGTGCGTGTAATACACAATAACAGGCAGATACGCAGCTCGGTGGGCACCTTCTCTCTCGGTCTCTGCCTCTGTGCTGCTGGGCTCGGTTTAGAGTGTGTGTGAGTGTGTGTTTGTTGAGCTGAGAGAGGGCAGTGCAGTGCGTGTGCAGTCCTGTCTCTCTCTCACACACACACCGCGGGGACCCAATGAATAGGTGTTATGTCATTGCTGGGGACCCTATTTCTGCGCATTTATAAAACAAGGGACAAGAATCCTGTCATTTACTCACCCGTGTTGTTCAGTACGGCTTACTTGCTTCCGTAGGACAAAAAAATATTAAGTTATCACTGTATTTTGGACACTGAATGGACACAATAACGCCATAAAAATATTATAAAGTCGTGGTCTACACGACTCGCGCGCTATAGAAAAGACGGTAAATCTTCCCGCCCTTGATCTCAAATGTGCGCCAAGATGGTGTCCGATTCATGGACCGAGTCGAATCCTAAATCTGAATGATTCGGTTCTCCAATTCAGTCAAAGTTAACTTTAGATTATGAGAGGGACGTAAATAATATATATATAATTAAACAAAAACTAGTATAAGTCGATTGTTCTAATATAACGTTAACGTTATGTGAGCTGTGTCTTTTTAAAAACGTTAACATTGTAACTTAAGTATGTGGTCTTACCTCACATTTAATGTTACATGTTTGCGTCTCCGTACGTTTTTACCTATTTAAATAACTTTAACACCGTCCTCACATGACTGTAGCGATTTCATGCGTTTTTGTACGATAAATACACATTTAAAGTTACATGTTTATCTTTCAGAAAGACCAAACGGTCCCCACCCCCCACTTTAAGCCAGACTAATTCACAAAATAACGTCTCCGTACGTTTAAGCCTATTCAAATAACTTTCACACCGTCCTCGCGCGGCTCAGGGGGGGTGACCGTAGCGAATCCATGCGTTTTTGTACGATAAATATCCATATTTCCAACTTAGGCACTTTTCTCTCACATCTACTGACTGTGGAAACCGGAAGCAGTTTCAGCGGATTTCGTAGGTGGTCGCGCGCGCGCCTCTGGGAAATGTAGTTCCAAGAGAAACAACGGCTGCGTCCGAAATCGCATACAACCGAAACCTAACATACTACCCGACCGTTAAAACAGTACCTTCTATATAGTATGAATGGGGGTAGTATGAAGGGAACTCGGACGTACTACATCCGCCATATTGATGCTGTCACGTGTCGTCACAACGGCGCGACAATTTAAACTTTCAA
>JAUMHQ010000089.1:5488791-5500873 GCA_032361165.1 Enteromius paludinosus | reverse complement strand
GAGCAACGCTGAGAAACAGCCAATCAGAGCAGACCTCCTCATTACTATTCATGAACCTTCCAAATAAGGCAAAAACTAGGGTCAAATTCTAGGGTTGTAAATGTCCTGTAAAACCGTTTCTGGCCATTTTTCCCCCCTTACCTAAGCTACACACCTTCTCTGTACATATCAGAGAACCATTTAAAATATTCTCTCAATGCATTCTATGGCACCTTTAAGTAAAGCTCTTAATCCATAAAGATAATTTTGTAAATTTGTACCATAAATATATAAAAACTTATTAAATTGACTAATTAGTTTAATGCATAGCTAAGGTCTTCATTTGGACTACTTTAAAGGCAATTTTCTCAAAATTGTCCTATCCTAAAAAACCATACATTAGTGGAAAATTTAATTATTTAGCATTCAGAAGATGTAAAAATGTCCCTCAACTAACCTGACCCGTCTGAACAAAAGGGCCAACTATTTTTTGGGGTCAACTATCCATTTATACAGAGAGAGTGTTACTGTAACCCAGATTTTGGCTTGTTTTTACAATCTGATGATGGATGAGTCAAATGAATGTCTGTGCATCATGAACCCAGTACACTGCTTTAATGTCGCTACATCAAATGGCATTAATATATAATTATGTTTTCATTAGTAATAGAGCAGAACTGCTTTAGGTACGTTCAACCTCCAGCATCTGCTGCTAACAGACTTGGCCTGAGGAACCACACTCACCAGGAACAAAAGGTCAGCCGAGTCGGCCTGGTAGTCTGTGTCAGGAGCGAGGGGGAAATCGGATGAATCAGGCCCTGCCTCACCATCGCCAGAGGGGGCGCTGGCTGATGACACGGGGATGCCTGTGTCTATAAGAGCATCTATATCCATCTCTGCCTGCGAGAGGGTGACCACTTCAGAGGAAGATGAGGGCAGAGCTTCAATCAGCGGTCCCATCGTCACCACTTCTCCAGCTCTCAATGCAGGCAGCGTCACTTCAGCGGCCTCTTCACGCGATGAAGGTCCCACCAGTTCTTCGTATGATTGTGGGGTCGGCGTCGACAGCAAACCTACCTGGATGCTCTCCTCCACCCAAGTGGCGTTTTTGGAGAGGGTGGTGGTATCGGTTGACTCTGTAGTGGCACTGGATGGGCGAGCGGTGGTAGCGTGGTTGGGGGTGGTGGGTGGTGGGTCAAGTGGGGTTGTGTTTTCCAGAGGTGTGTTGGTGGGGGCGACGGTGGGCTCTGGAGTAGTGGGCGGGGTCACTGAAGGGGTAGTCATAACAAAGGCTTCGGTGGTTTGGGCAGCCTCGCTGGTGGAGAAGGTGGCTGTTGTCGTGGGTGTGGAGGTGGTGTACGTGTGCACATCAACGTCTTTTATTGTTTGGGGAGCAGACGTGGGGGGCGAAAACTTTAGACGAACACAGGACACAACAGAAAGAATGAGGGGGAAAAAAAAGAAATAATGGCAACTGAAATAAATGAATATAAACTCAAATCCATAAACAATGGTGCTGAATTAAACGCATTGTAAATCATAAAACACACAAGCAAGCGTTATGTGTACTGCCATTTAAAAGTCTAGGGTTGGTCAGATTTTTTAAATGTTTTGATCTCTAAGCTGCATTTATTTATTTTATTTAATACAGTAAAAACAGTAACATTGAGAAATATTATTATAAATGAAAGTAACCGTTTAACATTGGATGTGTAAAATCTAATTTGTTTCTGTGATTTAAAGCTGAATTTTCAGCATCATTACTCAAGTCTTCGATGTCACATGATCCTTCAGAAAAAAAAATTTAATATGCTGATTTGAAAACATTTCTTATAATAGTCTAAGATTTTCTGATGAATAAAAAAATTCAAAAGAACTGCATTTATTTAACAGAAATCTTTGCAACAATGAATTCTTGACGAAAAACGTATTAAATTAATTAAAAAAACTCTGACTCCAAACTTTTAAATGGTAGTTTATATGAACCAAAAATGGTAATTCAAAGCAAAAAGAAGCCAAAAACACATACAGTGGGGTCTAAAAGTCTGAGACCATACTAAAAACTGTGTTTTAACACTTTAAGAAATAAATGTTTTGGAAGGAAGAACATTTAAAAGCAAATTTAAAAAAAAAATTTTTAAAAGGAAATATTTTATTGTATAATATTCTACTATTTCTATTTTGCTAATCAAATGAGTACATTTATTAAAAAAAGGGAGGGGCAAAATCAAATACTTTTTTCTAATTAAACTCAACAAATTATGTTGATATATTTTTATTATACATTAGCTACATGCACACACACACATGTATATATATATAAAAAGTAAAATATACTGTTTTAAAATATACACATGCGCGTTCACTGTTGGTCTCATACTTTTGGGCTCCACTACATTTGCACATTATATCAAACTCACAGATATGACCTCACATTATCAACAAAAACTTACATGCTGGTTGTAGATGACCGCACCACGGTCACACACGGACCGGTGAGTACAAACATGCTGGTGGATGCACCAGTTACATTTCCAGCGGCTGCTCACACAGCCCCTACACCTAAAAAAACACAGCAAGACAGAACATAAATGAACCAAAAGTTTAGAAGTGACTGCATAAATGAAACCCATCTACACCCCCCCTCTCCCCGAGTATTTAGATGAAGACAGCAAAGCAGCCCAGCATCCAAAATAGCTGAGCTCTAGAATTACACATGACTCCCCTAAACTCATCAAACAACACAGAGCTGAGCTCACAGCTTTCCCACATCGCAAATCAAAACAGCATCAGGGAGAGCGGCTGTCTGCAGGGGTGTATGGGTAAGGGAGGATGGTCAGGGTGGAGGAATGGTGGAATGTGGGAAACAGCTGTTAAATCATCAGGGATGTGTTAGTGAGGTCCGGAGAGAGAGACAGCTGCCCTGCCCCTCTCATGCCTCTGGGACATTCTTCAACGCATGACAGCCGCTCACTGATGGATGTTTTTATATTGCTCTTGGATGATGACAGCATGACACTATAAGAGATTATAACTTTTACACTAAGGTTTCATTTTAGGGTAAGGTTTAACATTGTCCTGTGTTTGCTTTATTCATGTGGCATTAAAATGCAAGAGAGCCCATGAGACTTACGGCCTGGTGCCAGAGAGCTGCTGCACCACCGAGCAGTCGTAGAAGGTAAAGTCTGAGAGAGCTATAGTGACCGTCCGAAAGCGCAGGGACAGCGTGACGGACACAGAATCTGTTAAAGAGGACAAATATGAGAGGAGCCTGGATCAATATTAAGGCACTGGACCATTATATCACACATAAACTTTATTTTGATAGACATTCTAATAAAGATAAGTAACTACATGTCAACTAATTGTCATTCAATTGCAACCACATGTCTACTAACTCTCAGAGTGGACTGTTAGGGTAGGTTTAGGGTTAAGTTGACAAATACTTGCAATGTTTTTCATAATTTGTATGTTACATGTTTTGGACCCTTCAAAATAAAGTGATTATAATAGTTGATGTGTCAACTCATGAAGATACTGCTAGTTACTTGTAAATAGAATGTCTATCATTAAGTACAAGGACTCAAAATAAACTGTCACCAAAGAATCAGATGAAGTTAAATCCGCCATCTTATTTCGACATTCATTAACTTTTTCAGTGGAATGCTTCCATTGAAGAGTAATGGTGCAGAAAAACCAACAAAGAAGTGAAACCGGAACATGGCTATTATAAAATTCCAGAGAGATGAACTACTGGATCCAATACGATTTAAATGGCTGCATTTGTTTGATTTCAATTGTAATATGGTGAAATATTATTACAATTTAAACTGACTGTTTTCTCTTCTAAAATTTTTAAATGTAATCTGTTCTTGTAGTAAAGCTGAATTTTCAGCATTATTCCTCTAGTCTTTAGTGACACTTGATCCCTCAGAAACCATTCTAATATGGTAATGGCGATAACACTTTTAGCTGTAGCTCATTGATCATTGAATCTGATTAGACCAGAAGCATCTCACTTAAAAACGTCCAATATTTTTCCTATTTAAAACATGACTCTGACTCCTCTGTTATGTCGTGTACTAAGACTGTCAGAAAATGAAAAGTTGCAATTTTCTAGGCTGATATGACTAGGAGCTATACTTTCATTCCGGTGTAATAATCAAGGAAGTTGGGTGCAGCAGGCGCAATGATGTTATGCTGCGTCTGTGTAATATCATTGTGCTTGCTGCACCCAAGGCACAGCAGCAAAGTTCCTTGATTATTAGGTCATTTTTGAGCAGATTTAATCAGATTCAATGATCCATGCTAAGCTATAGGTTAAGGTGTTACCGTCGGACCCAGAGATCAGCTGAATGGACTCAAAACATCATAAGAATGTGGGTTGTTTTACCCTTTCCTTGTGGCACCGGTGGAAGTCTGTAGGCCTCAGGAGTGGCACAGGTGACTGTTGTACCCTGGACCGAAGCAGCTGTTTCAGCGGTTTCAAAGAAACACGAGTACATATCACCCTCTGACAGGCTGGGCAAACCCAGGACATTCACAGCAATCTAAACACACACACACACACACACACACAAAAGAAACTAATTAACCATGGTTATAATCTTGCAATCACTGTCCTAAAACATTAAGCTTTATAGACTTGAGAATTCATTAGAAAAGCATCCCTTATGGAACAGTTAAATAAAAATGACAATGATTGGGGAAAAGGCTTTTAAGCATTGAAAATGAGGCAAGATAATATGTGAATTATCGCATTAGTGAGTGCCGTGGAAGATTCTGCTAGCTTAGAGACTAATTATTGTAGCTTGTTAAACGTATGCTAAATGAAACACAAACGAAACATCTTATAACGATGCAGTAATTTGATTAAAAGTGAAATGTATCATTATACATGTGTGCTGAGTAGCAAATCGGCATATTAGAATGATTTCTAAAGGATCATGTGACACTGAAGACTGAGTAGCAATGGCAAAAATTAAGCTCTGGTCACAGAAATAAACTACATATTAACATACATTACAAAAGAAAGCAGTTATTTTAAATTGCAAATGCATTACATAATATGTTTTACTGTATATTTAACCTTGATGTGCATAAGAGACTAAAAAAACATTTGAAAAAAATAATCGTACAATTGCTGAAATATTGCAGGGTTTATTTTTAGGCTTTACGGTTGAAGAAAGACGGAATTTTGATGATGCACTAAATTTCCCACTTCATCACAATTTCTGACCGAATGACTTTATACCTGTTTCTGTTCTCCAAGGCTGGCGTTATATTGGCTCAGCGACTCCACTCTCAAGCACTGCTGCTGCTCATCAAAACTCCACAGCCAGTGACCTTCAACCGAGCCCAGCCGACAGTCTGAACGCATCCCACACCTGGAGGAGCGAGGAGAAAAACAGACCAGGCAGGAGGATGAGCGAGATAACTGACAGAGAAACATACTCCTAAAATAAACTGAAAATTGCTGTCTAAAGTGGGAATCACAAGATGAAACTCACCGGCCTTCGAGAACACACCAACCGCAGTACGGGTCCTTCACTGCCAGACAGGAAGTGCAATCAGTGTGCTTGTCACACTCCGCCACAGGCCTCTTCTCCACCTGAGCACACGGCACGACAGGAAAAATCACAGATTCACACATCACACACGGACACAGCGATGACCCAGAGTCTCCACTCCAGGCATATGGGAGAATGTGATCATGACCCACTTCAAATCTGCACTTTTCCACATTATTGTGCTGATTGTGAGTGGAAATTTTAGAGCAGATAAAGAGTGACCATACATCCTTAAGTTGTCACCCATCACTGTTTCACTGTGTTGTGCTTCTGGTGAATTGCTATTATTTATTTCCTGATCTAGTTGGTGTGGCAATAAGTGAGAACCTGAGGGGAAATGTGAATTTTAGCTAATTTTCTTTTTTTCTTTTTTTTACATAAAACACAACTATTGTGAAACTGTTACTTAAAAATGTGTTTTATGCTGGATAGTATTTATTTATTTATACAGTTGTAATGATAATTCCATAATCCAACCTTAGTACAAATCTGCACTGATTTATCTATCCTTTTCTTATTGTTATTATTTGTAATTATTTACTTAACTTCTCGTTACTTATTTTCACATACAAATCATATTGTGAGACAAGAGTTTTATAAAAAACTATGATATGCTAGCAAAGCGGGAAAAAGGGTAGGTAAGCGGGAGGTGGATGGAATAAGAGCGTGTTAACAAGATTGTGATGCTGTGTAAGCATAGATAGCTCCAGCCTCAGTGTTGTGGAGGGGAGTTAGCGCTGTTTGAAGTACCTAGCACTTCTAGTTTCAGACCGTTTTAAATCAGCAATCTTTGTTTTAGGCTGATTTGAGCATTTTGCACATCTTTTTCAAAGAAACAACCTTTTGGACTCCAACTTTGTTCCTATGATGTTAAACTTCTTTCTGACTGCTCCGAGGCCTCTTTTTCCAAATTGCCTAAAATGTCCAATTTCTGGCTTTGTTTTCCTGTTGACAAGTTCTCTACAGTTCTTCTACATTATTTGTAAGTATTAAATTGCTTTGACCGTCCAAATTTTCGCATACCATCATTGGTCCATTATGTAAATTGCCTGCATGCTATTGGTCAAACTGGGTTTCCATCAATACTTCCAGCCAAAAAACAACAAGAAAACAAAGACAAAACCCAGACATTTTATGCAATTTAGAAATTCCAACCAGGAAATGTTGGGGAAAATAAGGACGTATGATCACCTTAGTAAAATTAACTACACTTTAAAAAAAACTTAAAAGGTGATTAATAAGTACAAATAAAAAAATACATGAATAAAATTACAATTTCATGCAATCGGCCAACTATAAGACCCACACTATCAGTCACAAGTGTGGAATATGATTATATAGATAATATGACTGATTTTTAATAAATGCCGCATTTATTTAATTCATTAAAATATTTATTGAAATAAATCTATTTGAATATATTTTTTTAATTTCCACATCATTACTCCAGTCTTCAGTGTCACATGATATGCTGATTTCCTGCTTATTAATTATAACAAGTTGCATTAATTTTGCAATTATTTGATTCCAATTTAATACAATTTCACAAATTCACAATATCTACAAAATAAATACAACCTTGGTGAGCATAAGAGAAATAAATAAATACTTGTACTAATGTGTACTAATGGAATGATGTTTGAACTCACCGAATGGCTGGTCATGATGTAGATGTGTCTATGGGTGGAATCCAGCAGCAAGTCACTGCTGATGGCCAAACCAGGTTGGATGAGAAGGGTGGAGTACTTCTTCACCTCTCCTGAGTTACCCAGGAACACCTAACATGAGATAAAAAAAAATACATAAATAAATCAAGAGTTTCAATAAGTAACCTGACAACGGCTCCGAAGAACTTCCTCAAGGTTTAATTGAATATTTAGGCTTATAAAACTACATTAGTTGCAACAGGACACCTTAGAGACACGAGGAGAGCTGGATGTGGACAGGTTTAACTAAAAGTGCTGAAAGTGTCTGCTGAAATGGTTTAGCACTAGAGCCCTTCAAAGTCTCATTAAAGGAAAACGACGTACAAGGATCTGAGAGAGGTGCCTAATGCCTCTTGAATTCTATCACGGCTCGGGTCGATTTCAGCAAACCAGATTAGAATAGTGAGAATCCCATCAGAAGAGCAGGTATCCTGCTTAAGAGTCTCAGACACCTTACACCGCGAGCTGCTCGCGCACTCCACGCATTCAGGTTTGCGTTTTAACTGGATTAGCATTGACCAACTGTCGGCCGCGGTCTACTGCAGGAGGAATCATGCGTTGCAACATTATCGTATCATGCAAGACTGAATAGCTGAGTAGACGCAGGCTTCGAGGAGGTGTACCTACATATGTGTTTGTGAAGGTCAATAGTGTATGCTATTCTTCGGTTGGTTATTTTTAGTCCATTTCAACTAAAAAGGGCTGGTTCACCCAAAAAATTCACTTTTTTACTTACATAAAAAATATGTAAATATATATTTACCTTCATATAACTGATATTATCTAAGAATATTTAAAATGTATAACTTTGGATTTTTCTTTCATTTATACATGCCTGCTTGTGTATTTATATATACACACATGATAAATATAAAGAGAACACACACATGTATTATGCAAAGAATAACTTTTATTTTGGATGTGATTAATCATAATGAATCATTTGACAGCTGGATATATATATCTGTGTGTGCGTGTGTGATTAAATCTAAAAATTTTGTTGCATAATGTGTTCGTTCTGTTTATATTTATTATAAATATATAAAATGCACACACATACAGTGTATATTTTGAAAATATTTACATATATATTAATTTAATTTATATTATAAAATATAATATAAATCAAATATTTTAATAAATAATTTGTTCTTTCTGATATATTTCACATGCATGTGTATTTATATATACATAATAAATATGTGTGTGTGTACATTGTGTTTATTTTCCTATTTTAAATCTCCCTGCCTACATATATTTATATAAAATATCCTTATTTATAAAAGAATACGCAAAAAAATGCTTTGCATTTCTGTTGTTGAGCTATAATTAAATTTAACAAAACTAAATATATAAAATAGCCAAACTTTAAACTCTTATGAATATTGTGATGACGACTATTCAAAAATATTGTTGTCTAAACGCATCGCCCGTCTTAGACTGTGTAAATGTCACACATGCTTGTGAACAACGACACTGACTTGCCAAAATGTGTCAAAACAGCAGAGAACAGTGGACGGCTGTCAAAGGGAGGCTTGCGTCAGGCAATGTCTTTCAGATTTAACCAAACACTGCTGTTTAACCTTTGCCCGCTGTGGCATGCAAATCCAGTCAGTGCAAGGTCTAGATGCAACTTGGCCTGTGTTTAAATTTCAGCTCACGAGCCCTTTGAATTTACAAGCGGTGTCAAACTGAGTCTCCGGTGGTCTCTGAGCAATCACTATCCCTGGGATAAAGCGTGGTTTGCGTTGAAGGCTGCTCTGCGGCCCGACTGAGGAAACACAGAAAGCCTTGGGTATGCTGTTTCAGCACTATGTTGGGATATGACACATTCACCCTACAGGCCAAATCTCTTTCCATCTGCTTAAGTAGACAGATAATATCATCATATTAAGTGGACTAATATTTCCCTAGTGGTTTACTATAAATCAAAAATAAATGTTTGAGAACTGACCAGTCAAACAGCTAATTTTCATGTCACACACCTTATGCAAATTGCCTTTGGAGTCACCCAAGAACACAATAGTGTGCCCCTCCTTTACACTAACGGCGACAGCAGTGAGACGGGCAGCTGGGCTGTCCAATACGGCTTCAGCTGCAACCGGGTCCCGGCTCGCCATTGGACTCGGGGTGTGGTCCGAGCCACAGGGATAAGCGTTCAGGGTGTTCTGTGGGAGACAAAAACAAGTTTTCATGACTCTGCTTTTGGCAAAACCACTGTGACCTAATCCAGTTTCATGTTGTGCAATAATAAACTCTGCAAATCTCTGTTTTTTTGTACCGTGAGGGTTTATTCCTCAGTCTATAGCCTCAAGGCTGTCAAATCCTCTTAGTTGAGAAAGCCAGATTAGATGAAGATTATCTTGGTCTCACACTAGGATGGCAAGGCTGCTCCTTTCTTTGAGACTAACGCTATCAAATCTGCTCCAGCGGTCTTTGATAAAATCTAGCTTGAATGTCATGCCATGTTCCCCCAATATCAGAAATGATCTGTTCGTGTACCAGACTAAAGAACATATGGGGATCAGGAAAAATGTGTTTCGGTGTTTGAGGATTTGCAAGAAACACAAAGAGTGCTGTATTTTGGTGGCAGTGTTTGTCTGTGGATCAGTAACATCCTACTTAAAGGGATTGTTCACGAAAAACGTCTGTCATCACTTATTCAAGATGAGAAAACCGGATGCTTTCTTTAGTGGAACATAGGAGGAGATGTTTTGAAGATTGTTCAAGCTGTTCTTTTCCATTTACTGAAAGTGGATGGAGACCAGGGTCAGTCGAGTCTCATCATCAGACGTCCGGGAGACACGTGTTTTGCCTTCTTCCTCACAAATGAAGAAAGTGGTTTGCATCTGTAACGGCGAGTGCTTATCAGGATAAACTAAACTAAAGATTCAAAAGTATGTGAAATATTTAAGGTTTGCAGAATCTTCCCAGAGTTTTTTTTTGACAATATTTCCATGCCCTGAAACATGATGCTGAACAAAACAAACTGTGATTGGTTGTTTGACATGTCCGTCAAAGGCTTCATGGACGGGCCTTGGTCAATAAAAGCAGCCATGGATTGCAGACCTTCAGGTCTGTCCAAAAAGCTCCAAAACAGACAAAAAGTACCATAAAGCATCATTAAAAAGTACTTTGACTTGTGTCATATTTAATGTCCGAAGTCATATTTACCGTAAGTAATTATTTAAGCAAAAATGAAATTGCCACAATAACAAGAAAGTTATTGTGCTCCTTAAAAAAAAGAAAAGAAAAATAACATCTCATATTTAATTCCAGGAGAATGAGCATCCATCCCTACTCACTTTTATGTTATTAATCTAACGCAAGATATCTCCTACAAAAGAAATGTTGGTGAGTAAATGATGACAGAATTTGCATTTTAGCTAAACTATCCCTTTAACGGGCAATTCTTTCCTTTTATTGAGTCTACTAGACATCCAAGCCTCTTTTCTAGCAGACATCATTAGTAGTTTGAGCTTGGGGGTTTATTGATCCGAATAACTCTGTTTAGGACTAGGCGGGCTGGGTTCTGGATGCTGAATAGGCAAATGCACGGAGGTCATGAGGAGGTTGCTTGTCTGTGAGCCCACATCCTCGACTTCTATGATTTGTCTTAAGATCTTGTTAGGACTAATGCTAGTTAGGCCTGTCTTATGCTCATCAAAGAGTCAAAACATAATTCACTCAGATCATGGCAGGCAGAATCATATGAGCTAAAGCAATTTGCCTGAGAATTATTGAGAAGCAATGCATCTGAATTAGGATAGATGTTAGTTTAAATACACCGTTGGAGGAAAATGATGCGGTCCAGTTCCCTAGAGTTATGTTGTGGGCATCCTTTCCCCATTTTCAAACAAAGTTAAACTACTGTGCTGATTATGTGGAAACAGTTGACCTCAAAACCTAATTATATGGATAATTTATAAGTATAATGTTTCTGTGAAGTGCACAAGTGTACAGCATCTATCAAATGTTCCTGTAAAATGCACACTTAAGGACTGTGTCACTATCAACTGTGATGAAACTAATTTATTTCTAGCATCATTACAATTATTGAGCTTTACAAGGTTTTTCGAACCCTCTTATTTTTATGCCCAGGTTCAGGCACAGCTTACCATTATGTGGTAAGAATACTTTTCAAAGCGATAATACACCCCCCCACCCCCCCCACCCCTCACATCATTCAAAACCCCTAAGACTTTTGATCATCTTTTGAACACAAATTAAGGTATTTTCGCTGAAATCCAAGACCTCTCTGACCATTAATAGACAACAATGACACATTTAAGGCCCAGAAAGATAGTAAAGGCATTATTAAAATAGTCCAGGTGACTTCAGTGGTTCAACTGTAATTTTATAAAGCTATGAGAATAATTTATGTGTGCAAAGAGAACTAAAATAACAACTTTATTCAACAATTTCTTGTTTTTCATGTCAGTCTTCAATGCGTGTTCATGAGAGTGTCACGATCCTCTGCTTGTAAACAAGGTACAGCACATCCATGTTCTGGGCCTGGATCAGCAGGATCACATGCATGCATCATTGTACTCTCTTGAATGTGTAGCAGAGACTGATATGCACGATAAGAAATCATTAAATAAAGTCATTTTCTTTGTGCACAAAAATCAGTGATGGGCAGTAGCATCGCTACAAGTGGTGACGCTACAAGTGGTGACGCTACAAGTTTAACTACATTTTTCAGTAGCGTGTTGGTAGCGTCGCTGTTTCCCGAATCAAATAGCTTTTCAGTAGCGAAGCTCTTTTATTGATCAAGTAGTGCGGTAGCGTCCACACAAGCTAACGTTACATTTTCCCAAGCATTTC
>JAUMHQ010000089.1:5467559-5481439 GCA_032361165.1 Enteromius paludinosus | reverse complement strand
TCTACTGTCCAGCGTGAACGATGGAGGGATTAGGGATTCAACCTTATATGTTTGAGCCTGTATCAGACCAAGATGCCTGTAGCTCCCCTTGATCGCGCAAAAGACGGCACACGTGAATGGTCCCTAAAAGCACAGTTGGCACGCGCTGATCCTGCTCTGCATACGCAAGCTTTCTTCCGCACTCATCCAGGATTAAGTATACTTCCAAAGCTGCACAGACGCGGATGTGCGTGAGACGGAACGGAACCGGCGTAACAAGCACACCTGGCCTCTGCCTGCGCAAAACCGCATGTGACGTCACGCCCCCTGTGAGGGATTGCATGTTATCTTGTGTTATGCTCGTCTCCTGTCCTTGAAAATATAATTGGCTGAATCGTATAGATGCTGGATTAAGATCGTGTGGGGGGTCGAATCGAGATCGCGATCTTTTAACGATTAATTATGCAGCTCTAAATAGTATTACAAAATTACTAGAAAAAATAAATACTATTGTAATTTTTTCCCTATAAATATCAAAATATAAAATATAATAATAACAGTAGCAACAACAATTGTAAAATTACAATAGTAATATTTATTGCTGTTGAGATGCTGAAAGCACCAGATCATGTTCTGCTCATGTGTAAATGAACACAGCGCCACACTTCACTCTGAAACACTTTCCCACATGCATGTATTAAATAAGGTGGTATTTGAGTTTCAAGTCATGGGTATTTTTCTGTAAAAACCTCAGGATTTCCCAGCAACCTCTCTGTCAGGATCAGCCATAAAAACAAATAATCCCTCATTTCCAGAGTTCTGACAGTGTCTCGTTTCCTTCAGGCAGACAAACTTCCCATGACAGCTGGACCCTGGGCACTATAAATATCCCCATCCTAAAAGCACTTATGTCACAGTTGCAGATCGGGTGGAGACACTACCAAACAAGCACAGCCAAGTCTGCCAAGCCGCACTCACTGTATCTGTCTGCGCCGTCGCTGTCATGCTGTGGTTTCTCTTAAGTCTCTTTCATAACCTCGCCTGTACCACAATTATACTTGGCAAACAAACCAATGCGAGCGACTTAGTATTTGTGGCTCAATGAGCCAGTGTACTCACAGAAACCAGCACAGAAACTCTATCATACCCTAAAAAAATGCCACATCACATTACAGAAGGCAACTGCTGCATAAGAACCACATGTGAGATAAACGTTAACATATAATTCATATCAAGAGTATAGCATGCTAAATGCATAGTAGGCTAAATTAGGAGTTTTTTGAGCCTATGTAGCCCACAACTCCTTGCTCAAGGTAAAACTGATGTTGTAAGTGTGTGGATAACTTAGGCCAGAAGTATTCTCCACATGCATATGAAGACACAAATGTCTATCCAAAATATTAAGTGTGCGGTACTATACTAAAGGAGTTGATAGAGTTCAGTTGAACAAGCTATTATTCAGCTATTCTTTCCAAAAAGTGTTTGATTGCAACTTAATTTTATACTTAATTCTTAGTTTTATGTATATTGCAACAGTTTCGAAGTAGCTCCTCAACCCTTATAGCCCAGTGTATAATTTCTATGCTATTTATGTAATCAGTTTTTTCTATTTAGCTTTATTTTTATTTTAATGTGGATTTTAGTACTTTGTAAAGTTTTATTTCAGCTAGTTTCTTAACTTATTTCTTTCACTCAACTTAAGTTCTAATATTTAATTAAATTTTAAATTGTAAAAAATATAAATCTTTTTATTCTTCTGTATTAGGTTTTTGTTTTTTTAAACATTATGTTTATTTTAATTTCAGCTTTAGTTTTGGCTTTATTAAAGATTTTATTTCCAGTTAGTAATTTTAGTGTTTCTACTTATTTCGTATTTAAACTTATTTTGGTTTGTGTAGCTCTAGGTTTTTTTTTTTTTCAACATAAACCACTTTTCACGTTTCAGTTATGGTAGTTTCCAAAGCAACATTTCTAATTTTAAATCAGTGTTATTTTTCTATTATTTATGCACAATTTATCAATCAATATATCAATATTAAATTTTTTGTTTTGTAATACATTGTAAAACATTTTAAGTTTAATTTTCAGTAATTGTTATGTGTTTTTCGTCAATTTAATCAGCTTTTGTTTCATTTAAAAAATATTATTATTGTGGTTCATTTTTATTTTCTGATAAGTAATTTTAGTTAGTAATTCCTTAACTCAGAATCTTCATCTAACATACAGTATGTTTTTAAACTTGCGTTTTTCATTTCAATTTGATTTCAATTTTCTAATTTATTTGCCCTAATCCTGCCATTGTCAGTGCAGTCCACACATTTTGTGCCATCAGATGCAAACTGGATTCAGTCTTTCTGACCAGGTCCTTCTGAAGTGATCAATAATGCAGAAGCACAACTGCTGATCTCAATCCAGGTTTATGTGGCAAAGCACTGACTTCTGGGCAGCGCCACAATAGTAATTGACAGCAGCTGCCAAGCAGACCACCAAAAAACAACTGGATGCCGATCAAGAAAGGAAGGAAGCAGAATCAATGATTGAGAATCAAGTTTAATTACTGAAATTATATGTGATTACAATTATACCGACTGCATTTGAGGCTTTGGCGAGACATGGCGGACCGGCGTATCGGATGTCACACAGAGTTCAGAACTGATACATCACATATAACATGGCACATGTTAAACATCACTTCAACACAATGCAAGTCACTTTGTTTGAGGAGCATTTAAAGGCCCCCAGCAGCTTCCGAATATGGCTGCGTGTCATGAATCTTTCATGACATCTTTTCCCATAATAACGTTTTTCAGAGCAGTGATATTCCTAGCCTTTGTCCTGCCTGACTGACCAGAAAAGAAACCCCACAGCTTCAGCTGAGCGGTAAAAAACAAAAACAGGGTGACTGGAGCCGCACACCTGCAGCTGAGGGTGAACAGCCACTTTTGGAGGCCTATCCTACATTGAGATGAAAAGAGGGCTCACGTGGCTGCAGGACGCGTGTTGATTTGGGGAAGTCCTTGAGGCGGGCTTGAGGTTTGGGGCCTTTTCAATTATTCAACACGCTCTGAGGCTTTATAGCAACCTCCAGATGCTTTCTGTGTGCTGCTTCGATGAATCGTGCAGTGATGGAACAAGGAAAGAGTGTCTGAGTGACCCAGATTTGACAGGGACTCAATTGGGCGTCGTACGATGGTGTCAAGCTAAGGTCAAAGAAGGGTCATGAGAGTCACTTAGTTTCCTAACATGCCTTCAAGGACATTTAAATATTTAGTTATGGTTCATCAACAAATACAATTTGCTCATTGTTTACTCACTATTATGTCATAAAAAAAGTTTTGTTCTGGTTTCCAATAGCTTACCATAACAGCCAACAGCTTTTTGTAAAGAACATAGAGTAATTATTATGTGATTATATAATGTTAAGAAGTATTATTTCTGTATTTATTATTTTTATTTATTAACAATAAAAATACTAAATATAATAAACTTTAATACGTTTTTTTTACGTAATAAACAGTATAATAACAGTTTTTAAATTAACAAGTATAAATCAAAAACACATTTATTTTTACTAATTCTTTACTAATTAAATAACTATTTATATGCATAATTAAAAAATACTTACACATAAAATAAAAATGGAATAATTACTACATCATATTTTATTAATTATATTGTATTTCTGTATTACAATTTGTTTATATATTAATACAATATGTACTAATTTAATAATTTGCATTAATTACAGGATAATTATTGCATTACTACCCTCTGTAAATCTCACAAATAACTATTTCTATAATTATTTAATGCATATATTGTGTTTAAATTAATTATTTAAGAATTACACTATTAATTATTTATATAATTATACTAATTAACAATTTATATGCATAAATGCGAAATATTAAAGATAAACATTTTATACTTCATATTTAAATTACATTTACACAAAATATTTTACATATAATTATATTACTAGAGAGAGAGATTAGATATTTAAGTGTTATTATTTACTTTGTATTATAGTATATCATATAGTACTGTAAGATAAATTTGTTTTTAACATTGAGCTCAGTTGCATTTTGACTGTCTAGACAAGGCAGTGCTGTACTGTATGAGTAAGGGGCATGTGCTGTGTCAGTGACTGTATACATCAGCTTGTAGTAGCTGTATTGAGCAGCAGTGTGATGAAAGAGCCAGCCTCGCATTCACACTTCCCTGAATTATGTCGGCTGCTCGTATGAAATCACATTCCTGCAGGAGCTCATCACAAATGGCTCACTGATTATAGCAGCTGAACAGGAGCCAAAGGCCTTATACAGTTAAAGCCATTCCCATCAACATGGATAAACACTTTAAAGGCAAACAATAATCTATTAAACTTATGTTTATAGAACACACATCTGTACAGCTGTAATAAAAAATGAACTCTTATTAATAACTCTCCCTATTCCTGATGTTATTTGAGAGCTTTCTGACCCTGCATAGTCAATAGAAGTCGACCGATATCGGCCGATCAATTTTTCTTTTTGGCCAATACTGTATGTTCAGGCCAGGACTTTTATTTTGATGGCTCTGATTAAGGAAGTGCTTGAGTACACAGTGCTCATATTCTCTCTCTTCTTCGCCGCCGTCATTCAGTTCAGTCTAATACGTCAAGAAGTCTATCTATCTTAAAATTAGACAAAACAGTTAAAGTAATTAAATGTTAACAAAAAATACTATAATGATTGCTTTAATATTAGTAACAGAAAAGCAAATATTATAATACTTTCTTGTTTGCCATCAGCATTCAGCAAATCAACGCGCGAGCAACAAACTTTAATCTTGTTTAATCTTAATAATTTCAAATTATGCTGCGCTTTACGTGTTTGCCCAGTCATATTCATGTTATTTTCACTGTGTGCTATATGTAAGGTGAGTGTTTTAAGTGTACAAGTAGCACAAAAACGCAATAAATAATATAGACATTTAAGTAAGAACAGGTGTGAAGAGGTTGTGCATGTATGATGATATGTGGAAGATGACAATGTGATTAATTGTTCGTGACATGGACTGCCTGGGGGAAGAAACTGTTCCTGTGTCTGGTTGTTTTGGTGCTGAGTGCTCTGTAGCGTCGACCAGATGGCAACAGATTAAAGAGGGAGTGTGCTGGGTGTGAGGGGTCCAGAGTGATTTTCTTAGCCCTTTTTCTCACTCTGGATACGTACAGTTCTTGGAGAGTGGGGAGGGATGTACCAGTGATTCTCTCAGCAGTCCTGACTACCCTCTGCAGTCTTCTGAGGTCAGATTTGGTAGCTGAGCCGAACCAGACAGTTATAGAAGTGCAGAGGATAGTTTTAATGGTTGCTGTGTAGAGCTGTACCAGCAGCTCCTGTGGCAGATTAAACTTCTTCAGCTGGCGAAGGAAGTATAGCCTCTGTTGGGCCTTTTTCACAATGGAGTCAAGAATATTTGAAGAATATAATTTCCAAAACTCCCCAGAATACTGAGTGCCCTGTTGGTTACAGTATTTTCTACCTTTTTAATATCATTTTATTTAATATGAATTACTTTTTTGTTTTTTTGTGAAAAATACTGTGTTATACTGTATTATATTTTAATCCATTTTCAAATTATTTACAATTTCTTAAACATTAATTAACCCTGCTTTCCAAGATATCGGCATTGGCCTAAAAAAACCCATATCAGTCGACCGCTAATAGACAGCAACACAACTGAAACGTTCAAGGAGAGTTAGTAAGGACATCATTAAAATAGTAACGGACATCAGTGGTCCAGCTGTAATGCTATGAAGCTATGCATGCTTTCTTTGCATACAAAAAGTATTCTCGTTGCTTCCTAAAATTACTGTTGAACCACTGATGTCACATGGACCATTTGAACAATGTCCTGACTAACTTTCTGGGCCTTGAACGTGTCAGTTGCATTGCCCTCTATGCAGGATTTCATAAAAAATATCTTAATTTGTGTTCTGAAGACAAACAAAGGTCTGACAGGTTTGAAATAGTTCTGTTTCACTGTTTACTGAAGTAGATGTGACAAATGTGGTTTTGTTCATATAATGGAAGTCAATGGGGTCCAATGTTTGTAATGCATACAGCTTTGGCACATTTGTAAATATACATACAAGCAACATTTTTAATGGTGGAGCTTTAAAACATGCTCTCGAGTTCAAAATAAAATACATGTATTAAAAAACATTTCCAGGAAAGATAGTACCGTCTCAAACTCATATCTGTGGCTGGTCAGGATACTCAAAAACACAGAATGATATTGTTTTCATGGCACAACAGCGTTTGTTTTTTTCAGTTTACGAATAGCTTACGAATAAAGTTCTGTTTGAGAGTAATTCATCTCTCAGCTGTCGGCTTCATTGTGACATGAGTTCATGAGTTTGTGTGAGTCTGTGTCCATATGTAATCTATGACCATCTTGCCTTAATTCATCTTGCAGACAAATGGGACCTCTGTTTGTGGCTCACAAATATGAAATGTGATAGAGAACAGAGCCGAGTTAGCCTGCTTATTCGTCTGTTTGCACACTAAATGAATATATTACTTCCCACCCACAAGTCCAGCACAAAAGCCCCTCTCTCTCGTGCCTCTGAATGGGCCTGTGAAGGCTCTTTGTAGCGTGAGGTTGTCTTGACGACACCCCATGGTCCAGCGACGAGAGAAGTCTACATGGGCTTGTGCTCCAGTCAGGGAGTCTATCAGCTCACACTAAAACATGCTCTAAAAAGATCTCATTTTATTACACCCGCTGAAAATGACTAGGCACCGTTAAATTAAACGTGTAGCTTACTAAGATGAAAACAAGCCCTGCATATTGTTTACATGTATGTGAATTAAAATGCATTGATTATGAACAGAAATTACAAAAAGTGGGTCAATCTGAGTGCCACTGTAAAAACAACAACAACAAACTATTAATAAATAAACTAACATATGCAACAACATGGAGATATCGCATGATATGAGATTCTTATTGTTTTACTGTACCAAAGTTTGGAGGGGTATTTTATGTTTTTGAAACAAGTCTCTTGTGCTCACCAAGGCTGCACTTTTTTTCTTTTCCCCAAATTACAGTAAAAATTGTGAAAAATTTTTACAATTTAAAATAAATACTGTCTATTTGAATTTATATTGAAATTTAATTGATTCCTGTGTAGCGATGTTGAATTTTCAGCATCATTGCTCCAGTCTTCGTCACATGATCCTTCAAAAATGATTTGCTGATTACTTATTATAATTGATACTAGGGTTGTGTGATGTCGACCAATTTGGCATCGTACGATGTCTAATGTGAAAAATCGCTATGGACGATGGCATTGTCGTCGTAGGCGGCGGTTGGTGGAGGGTAGGGGGGTTGTTTACTTGTAACTAAAACAGCAAGCCCCGCCCCACGACTGACAAAAACAACAGTGTTTGCGCGAGCAGATGAGAGAAGACCACGCCCAGGAATGATCGCGCGTGAGTGCTTGAGTTGCGTGCGGATGACATATCAAGCACGCGCAAGGGTTTGATATGAGCTCGCGGCCCCGTTTCTTCGCATGTACATCTGTTTTCCTCTCGCGGAAATCATTTACAGCGCTCGCCAGCATCAGTGGTGCACTCGCTTATTAATGCCATGGATTTGCCGTCATAAATTAAGCATGTTTTTCGCGAGCTGGTTGGTGCTGCTGTCGCGGGGCGGAGGATCGCGATGCCGGCTCAGCATTATGATGTCTATCGGTCATCGGCGATGGACGATGGCATCGTCTATCGACCCAACCCTAATTGACACTGTAAACAGCTGCATCATTTTTTTACAAGATTCTTTGATGAATAGAAAGTATAAAAGAATAGCACTCAACTGAAATGGAAATATTGCAATAATGTAAAAGTCTGTAACCTTGGTGACTAAAATTCTTAGGCTATTTTTTCAATAACAAACAAAAAATCTGATCCTAAAACCTTTTCATGGTAATGCGGCGAAATACATACTCTACAAAAATGTAGAAATAAATTGCTGAATAAGAGAAAAAAAGAAATAGAAATATTTATATAATGTGGTTCCTTTATGTAATAACCATCACTAGCAGTGAAATCTGAATTTGTTTGTACCTTAATGTCACCTTTGGCAGTCTAATAGTGAGATCCTTGTGTAAATCCCTCTCACACACAGTGGCTTTTCTCACAGACTTTAGGGGAAAATATAGGATACACGTCAGAGCTAAATATTAGTGCAGTAGCCTGGAACTCTCTGTGTCTGTGTTTTTTCAGCGTTTTTCTACAATTAAATCCATGGTAAATAATCAAAAATACTAAAGAAATTTCTATTTATGTTTAGGGATGAAGCGAAGGATGTGGTGAAAGGAATCCTTCACCTAAAAACAAAAGCACTTGGCTTTCTTTGCACATTCTGAGTTGTTCTGATGCTTTTTTAAATATAATTTTGGCAGTTAAGAGCGTGGATCCTTGCTCTTTTCATTAAGTGTTACATATTTTGCGCTCCACTAAAGACTGGAATAAAATGAAGGTGTGTAAATGAGGACAGAACCTTTCTTTTTCAATGAACAGTTCCTTTAATATGCCAAGCAGAAGTCAAATACTAAAGAGAAGTCACATCAAGGATAAGCACTGAGAACACACAGTATAAGTGGGCATGATTTATACTGTGATGACTGCAGCACAGTCAACAGGCGTTGTGAGGAGCTGATGTAACGGATGTTAATTCATTCACAGGTGCCTGAGGCGGTGTTATTTCCAGAGAAGATTGCTGATAACATGGACTTATGAAATACCCGAGAGTCTTGCACCCCAGCTGTGGTAGAAATGGAGAAGTCAGATTTTTACCATTTTTCTTTTAAAACCATGGTGCATTTGGAAAAATAGTTACAAAAAAGTTTCAGTTTAAGTCATCATGCTGTCATCCTTGACTCACTTTACTGTCATTCCCAAACTATATGACTCTTTCTTGTTTCTTCAGAACACACAAGAAGAAATTTTGAAGAATGTTTTAATTGTTACAGTCAATGGGGTCCAATAAGGTTGGAATAACATGAGGGGGAGTAAATTCTCATTATTTTTGAGTGCACTATACCTTTAAGGTTAAGTGGAAACATTACTAAAAACAATGACTAACAGTTTGTTCGACCTATTCTATTCTTTCACAATTACTGAAGTTGGAATCGTAAAAAATGCTTCCCACACCATTTAAGGTTTCCAAACATACCATGTAATCAAGAAGATTTTACTGTCACGATTTTGTAGACCAAAAATGTAGTACACACCACATTTCCGGTTGCAGTGTCTCTTTTGGTTATAATAGGTCAGTGCACATGTTCAGTCGCATGCGGGAAAAAATATGACCTGCATAAAACCAAACATACAATTTTGTTCACATTTAGCCACATCAAGTCTGTTTGAAAGTGCATAAAAAAGGGGGGAAATAAAACACAAAAGGTAACACTTTGCAATAAAGTTTAATTTTGTTAACCATATTAAATTTGTTAATCATTTTTCGTTGAAAAAGTACCACAATGAAAAATAATTAAAAGCCTTTGTTTATGATTTATGCAATTTAATTAATAGTAAAATGTCATCAAATAGAATTGAATAATCAATTGTCTTTGTTTTAACATTTATTTGAACTGAATGAAATTTAAATTAAACTGCATTAAGATCAAAGGCTTAAATCTATTTATTTATCTATTTTGAGTACACTAAAGATTTTTTAAATCTCAATTGTTAATTTTCACCTGTTTTTTTACTGGTGTATTATTAAAATCAAAAGATGTGCCTGAATTATGAACTAATATGAACAGATGCAACTAATGTTAACAAAAACTAATGAATACTGGGTAACACCTTGTAGCTTAGAAATAAAGTGTGACAGTCAACCATAAACCCTCATTTTCATTCACTCAGCAGAATAAAGATCTTTTTGGCTGAATTACAGCAGCAGGTCTGGTGTGACTGGCCTGTTCTCACCAGCGTGGACAATAGTTTCTCACCCATTTGTCCTGTGAGTTGTCTGATCCAGTGCCAGAGAAGCCATGCTGAAGTAATCATAAAGGGGCTTCACTCTTCCATGCAGCTCGCCACAACCAGCCTTTTGTTTTAATACCCTTCATCCTATTTTTACCAATCCAACCTGGTAATAAATTCACCCCGAACACCGTAACAATAAAATAACTGAAAGTTTTAGCAATAAAAATCAATACTAACCCCCCAAAACAGCCCCGGGGGGTGCACCAGCACACATCCTGAACGAATTAAGATCAAATCAACTCAAATTGACTCTGGAGTAATGGCTGGGAAGTCAATTTGAAGCCAGTTGTTAAGCAAGGAGCCAAACAAACAGTCAGACACCACCACTCACTGGGAAAATAACAATCTATTTTTTTTCCTGATTGATTTTTGAGTGGGCAAAACCTGGGGGAAAATAAGCATACATTGCCAACACAGCCATGCAGCTGTTATCGCATATGGATCGCTTTAAACAAGGGAATTACAATCTGACGACATACCGTATGAATCGCAATCAATACCAGTTATTAGTTCAGATAAGTCCCGCACGTACGCCACATGAGTTCATCGTTTTTAATATTAATAAGCAAGCAGAGCGGGCGAGTAGGAGTCGTTGATGAATTACTCCAAATACCGGATGACGGCGGTCTAGGACAAGGTCAACGTAAAGGGACTGCGAATTTTGGACCTGCATCACAATCAGCAGAATCTGTGTCAACAAAGAGGTCCACCCACAAATGAGCTTTTCAAGCATAGGACGGAGGGAGCTTTCATGACCTTCTGTTCCAGTTTTGGAAGGGGGACAGCTTCATTTGAAAGACAATGGACTACCCCCGGACACACACATTGTCCTTGCTGGCAGATTGCAAATGAGAAGAATCTAAGCCATAGCGTTTAGAGTGGGAGGTCTACAGTTGTCAAGCACTTTATAAAATCCCTTCTCTTTGGTTTCATTCACTCACTTGGATGGAAACGCACAAATAAGCATGCGCGCGAGCCCACGCCACACAATTAGACAATTGCGAGTGATCAATCTCCAGCCCTCTCAGTCATCGCTGACAGGAAATCGTTGCAGATCGATGTTCGCCTGCCAAGTTGAAAAGCCCCGGTGTCGCTGACTGTGGGCATGAACGTGGGTCGGCAGGAAGATCGACCCCGGTGGGTGGAGCTCTGCAGGTGGTAGAAAATAAGACATCTGTCCGTTTGTTTCCTCAGAGTGAGGGATGGCAAGAAAGCGAGGACGTGAAGAGGTGACGAGTTCCGCCTGGGCTGAAAGGAGAGCCGAGGAACTGAAAAGCACAGCAGATGCCTCCTCTCTCAGCGGCGCTGTCCACCAGGATGCTTGCATCTGCCCTCAGAGTCAGGACAAAGGACACACGTTTGGGCATCTGCATCTGGCTGTCATTCCAGAAAATCGAACATTTATCAGCTCGCGCGCGCTAGTTAGCCTTTAACCTCACTCTTAGACCCGTTTCACATCACAGTCATATCCAGACTGAAAGAGTCAGAGTTTCAGACATTTCTTGGATATTAGGATACTTGGTTAGATGCTATAGGTAAATAACGAGGAGAATAACAACGTGCATAACCAAGATAATACATTAAAAAATATATATAAGGATAAGACACACCAATTTTTTATATCAAGCAGGAAACAAATTGCTTTATACAGCGACAACTAGCTGGACATGGATTAAACCAGAAACTGTACCCATAAAATGTCCAAATTATGCTATAGGCTGGAATACATTAAAATCATACACTTATTGACCTTGTAACACACTAACAGACTTTAAAGTCGTTCCGAACGGAACAAACTCATGCAATTTCAAACAATGTGTGTTCTAAAATCATCTGAAAATATTACGAATTTGTGATATCCTCCGACTGGACAGAGTCTGAACTCTGAAAAAAAATCAATTATTTGTTAACTCAAATCTCCAGAATGACTTTGACTTTCAGCAACCAGCATCAATTTACTCAAATTGTAAATCAGGGGGAAATCGAGGCAAAAATCGTGTAGTGTTTTCTAGTCTTGATGTTCCGAGTGGGTTCTAGAACGTTGCTATTGTACGTGGTTGCTATGGTATTCCATGTTGTTGCTAGGTCCTTATTTAGGGCTGGATTAAAGTATGTGCCAAGATTTTTGTCCCAATTTGCAGTCTGGTCCAGTCAGTGCTAGCTGCTGAAAGTCAGAGTCAGTTAACAGATTTTGGGCAGTCAGAGTTGGCCAGTTTCATAGAAAATTGTGTAATGCATGATATACACAGATTCAGATTTTTTTCTTCTTCCAGTAGGAGGATATTAAACACGCTTGATATTTTGAGCCAATTTTAGAACACACACTTTTTTCTCTTTTCTTTTTTTTAAATGAGTTTGTGTTTAAAATGTAGCAGATTTTCTCTGTAACTATTTACAAAGTGTAATTTTTCCGATATTAAAAGTCATACAGCGGGTTTTCCCTGCATTTCAGTGTTACTAGCTCATGTCAGAAGACCCCATACTAGGGCTGAACGATATTCTGTTTTGACATCGACATCGCGATGTGCACGTGAGTGGTAGTCACATCAACGGAACATACGATGTGAAGGGTAGAAGACCATGGTGTATTAAGAGAACGGTAGTAAACACAAGTTTGTTGTATGGCTTGTTGCTGGGTTGACATGCACGTTCGGCGTGCCTGCACAATGATTGGTTCACCGCTCACATCATTCACTGCTAAAAATGCGCGACGAAGAGGATCCGCCGCAAAAAAATTATTTCGTACCAAAACGCAAGTCGAAATCATCTATTTGGGACTATTTCGGCTACAAAAAGGAGGATGTTCACCAAAAAGAGGTTCTTTGCATGGAGTGTCATAATCACGCTGATAATGATCCGAATTTGTGCAGCTCGTCAGTGCACAACGGCTCTGCCTAGTGAATGCGGCTCAATGTAAGACCTGATGGAATTTACCGCTTGCAGAACTGTCTTTACTGACAAGAAGCATAAATAAATTTGTACACAACACAATATATATCGCAGGAAAAAAATAAATCGCAATGTAATTTTTTCCCAATATTGTGCAGCCCTACCCCATGATGTATCTCAATTAGGGATGTAACGGTATTGTAAATACCGTCGTAGCGCAATATCAAATTTCTTCGATAATACTGTGGTCGCGTGACTTGATAAAATGATAGGTCTTCTGGGTAAGTTTGCTGAGGCGAACGGGAGGTAGCGGGAACTACAATTCCCATCAGCCCAAGCGTGCCCATCATTCTAAGTGGTCTGTTGTCAATACAGATCATTGTTGCCAACTTAGCGACTTTGTCTCTATATTTAGCGACTATTCAGACCCCCTTGGCGACATTTTTCCCTAAAACTAGTGACTAGTGACAAATCTAGAGACTTCTTGGACAAATCTGAGCAAGTCTCCGGTACTGCTGCGCGAGTACTTGTTTTCTCGGCGCGCACACCTCTCTCAGCGTCTGTTCTGTTCAGAGAGAGCCTGAGAGTAGCAGGGCTTTCAGTTAAAATAGATATTATGTTGCTTCTAACTCTTTACATGCAAATAGAGCCAAAATCACACCATAGCCATTGTCTATATCTTATGTGTACTTGGTTTCATTATTATGAATTATAACTATAAGGTAGAGCTAGTTCAGTAGGCCTTATAATGGCGTGCATTTCAGTCACAATTTTATATTCATTCAGTTTTTCTGAAACAGAAACCATTAAAGATATCAGTGAAAACAGTTCTATTGAGAATTAGGGTGCATTGAATAACATTATGTGATCACAGAGAAGCAGATAGTATGACGCTCTGACGTAATGAATATGCAAATTGATATATGACGTCATCTAGCAATCTAAAGCGGGTTTTAAATCAGATGTGTGGAA
>JAUMHQ010000089.1:5411703-5452915 GCA_032361165.1 Enteromius paludinosus | reverse complement strand
AAAATACAGTTAGTAAACATTATATATACGCTCAAGAACAAGGAGTTTATAGATGCACTTGTAAACTGTTTACTAACACATAACAATGGTTTATAAAGGATTAAATAAATGCTTACCAATGCTTAACTAATCATTCATAGTGTGTAGTTATTATAAAGTGTTACCAAATGGTCTATATAATTAATACACCAGAATATTTTGATAGAAAAAGCTAAATTTTAATCATTATTCAGTGATAACATTCCCTTACAGTCGGCTGTTGTAAATGTTAAGGAGACAGAGTTGAACTTAAGAACCAAATAAACAGTTCTTTTAAAATTATCTGATTGAATTGGTAAAAAAAAAATCTGTCTCAATGACTTAAATATGAATCAGTATGGTTTGTTTATAAAATTCACCAACCTTTCAAACACATTCATTTTTGTTCTATGTAAAAAACATGCTGTTTGGAACAGCATGAGGGTGAGTAAAAAAATAAGAACTACTCTTTTACAGAGTCAAATGTCACAGGAAAGAGAAATAAAACAAAAGAAGAAATGTGGCTTATATTATAGGCAAAGAAGCAGGACAAGTTAAGAGTGGACACAAGAAAAAAATATATAAACAGAATGAAAAGTTTAGTCTGGTGTTGGATTAGAGAAATGGTATTTTTTAAGCAACGCTCTCCAGATTCACCAAAACCTCACGTAAAATCTCCATACATGGCCTCCACAAGAAAGCACGCTTCTGTCACGGCACATATGCACCACTGAATATTTTTAGCTCAACAACTTGCCACACTTGCTGTCACAGGGAAAAACTTCAGTGTGTGTGAGTGGTTGTGTGTGTGGGGGTCAATGGGAGGCAAAGTGACAAGTATGTGTGAGTAGGAGACAGCGAAAGTGTTTTTACACATTCAACACTTACTCAAATAAACTGAGAATAAGCGATCATCCAGCCCAAAGAGATCATGTTAGTCACAACTGTCCTCGCCCGTTAGCACAGGCAACACCTCCGCACGCTTCTTAATCTCAGGCCCTGTATGGGCCTCTGTCTGGCCCCAGTCTAGATAAAATATACAGGAAAAGCTCACTCTGGCAAAGTAAACACACAACCGTGTGCTAATAAAAAGGGTTATTTATGGTCATGGCACAGCTAGGCTGGATGTTGGCACACTAGCCTAGCATTTGAGGTTAAGCTTCTCAGCAGGGCATCGAGAACAGACGTGTATAAAGTCGCAAAATATATATTCAGAAGATCATCTCTCTTAAAGAATGAGGTAAAAAGATATAATTATAGTAAATAATACAACGAGTGTGGTTTTATTGGATTAAAATAGTGTATGGAAGCTGATCTGGTTTGCTTAGTTGGGGTCATCTGACTTTGAATATAGAGACCGTCTCTGCATTTAATAAATAAATAGTTTAATCTCATCATTATACATCACCATCACTTAACCAACATAAATAAAAGTGATTTATTGATCGATTAATCTGAGGGTGGTTAGTTTAAAAGTGTACCCAACAGGAAGAAAGGAGAGGTATGCAGGGCCTTTATACATGTGAAAAAAACTAATGAGAAGTCCCGGGTGGGCTTTCTGTTAATAAGAATTTAATAATTAATAATTCCTTAATAATTAATAATTCTTCGGCCCCGCTGCCGCAGCAGCAATCAGCTCGCGAAAAACACACTTAATCTATGGCGGGATTGGCGGCAAATCTATGCCATTAATAAGCGAGCGCACCACTGATGTTGGCGAGCACGGTAAATAATTTCCGCAAGAGGAAAACAGATGTACATGTGAAGAAACGGGGCTGCGAGCTCAATTCAAACCCTTGTGCACAATTGATGTGTCATCCGCATGCAAGTCAAGCACTCGTGCACGATCACTCTTGCGCTCAATCCTCTCTTCTCACCTGCTCACGCGAACACTGTTTTGTCAGTTGTGGGGCGGGGCTTGGTGTTTTAGTTACAACTAACCCCCTTCACCCCTCCAACCCCGCCGGCTACAGCGATGACGATGTCGTCGTCCATCGCGATTTTTCACATTAGACATCGTATGATGCCAAATTGGTCGACATCGCCCAACCCTAACTGGCATGGTTTCAAAAAGACAACAACATTATTTTAGTATTCAATACACAATTCTGACTGTGAGAAATATGTGAAAGGTAGTGAATTAGCACCTTTACATTACATTGTTTTTGTGCAAAACAATGTCACATTTTACCCTGTGTCTAGCTGTGTTTGTTGTATGGCTGAGCAATTTGGCGAAAAAAAATACGATAATATTTATTAATTGTAAATCATTTTTAATGGTTCACTATAAAATAAAAATTAATACTTAATAGGGCTGGGCGATTTAATCGTCGATTAATGCATGCGCATCACGTTAGTAAAGCCGGTTCTTTGATTAGCGCTAAATCTCAATCAGCTGTTTTTAAGATGCGCTGCAGTTGATACACAGAGCCATAGATCACTGACGAGCTACGCAATTTTGCGTTCAAAATCGGAAGCGATTCATTTCCGATTTTGAACGCAAAATTGCGTAGCTCGTCGATTTAGCGCTTATCAAGAACTGGCTTTACTAACGTGATGCGCATGCATTAATTAACGATTAAATCACCCAGCCCTAATACTCAATATTGTAAAATGTAATTATGTTGTAGACCTGTAAAATTGCAAAACAAATATTTATACAGTCATTTATGTTTCCAATGTTTTAAACCATTATGCTTTTATATTTACAGAAACATAGAGGGAAATGTGATCCAAAAATTTTAATTCGGTCATTAAATACTCACTCAATGTCGTTCCAAACCTGTAAGACCTTTGTTCACGTTCAAAACACAAAACTAAGATATTTTTAATGAAATCTGAGAACTTTCTGACCCTCCATAGACAGCAGCACACCTACCACAATCACAGCCCAGAAAGGTACAGTACAAGGGACATCGTTAAAATAAGCCATGTGACACCCGTGGTTAAACCATAATTTACGAAGCTATGAGAAAACGTTTTAATTCAACAACTCTTCGAGTGAGTCGAGCTGATTCAAACTGATTCAAACTGATTCAAACTGAGGTGAAAAAGACAAGGTAATGACGGGAGAGTTTGAAAACGAAATGCAAATAACATGATGCATAATAACGTTATGTCACACAACCCTACACCGTTCATGAGAGTACCATAACACATGCGTGGAAATTGTTAAAGTCACTAATCGCCTCGTAAAATAATGATATAATATGGCTGAACCACTGATGTCACTACGCTTCTAAGTCTGGGAACATTTCAGTTCCTATGAAGGGTCTCAGATTTCATCAAAAATATATTTTGTTAAAATTTAATTTAAAATTAGTTTTCCCAATTTTTGGTATTTTTTATTATTGACAACATGTATTTTTAAAAGTTCTCATTACAAACTTGGGATGCTGGTTGGCACATGTTGCATTTCCAAATGTCCCAAATTCAAAACACAAGCAGAGCAGCATTTACCGTGAAAGGCTCACTGGATCACGAGCTGCTCGTGTGTAAAAGAAAACAGTGCTTCACTCATGCATTAAATATATTTAATTAAATCACATTCTTTATAATTGATAATCATGCTAATCCATATAGCAGCTATATGGATTATCATAAATAATAATGTTGGTAATAATACACTTTTAAAGATTTTAAGAGCTGCTCTGTTCTGGTACACAGTGGGTCATGCTGACCTGAACTACAACAATAAAAAGAGCAAGTCAATTTCAAAACTCTTTTAAAGCTTTCATCTGTTTGCCAGACTTATTAGCGGGTACCTGATCTTCTAACCCATCCTCAGATTACTCGCGGTATGACCCACAGCTTTGAGGAAACTGACCTTGCCATGGCAGCACTGGCATGACATTAGAATTCAGAAAGATTTATCATGTTCTTTCATTTTGTTCCTCAAGGTTCTTTCCACATTCCCACACATCCTTGTAAACACTAAATATTATTTATCTACTCTCCATTTTACAGTTCTGGGGTGTGTAACCTTCTATGTGTGGGTTTGGAAATCATAACTCTGGTTCAGAAAAACAATGACAGAAGCAAAAATTTTACAAATGCAAGGAAATAATGAAAAGGAGAATGCCTGTTTAATGTTTTACACATACTTTAACCAGTGACTTCCTAGAACCTCCCAGTCATTTTTTTAATCATGTCATAGGGATTGCTTAATATTTATTTTAGAGATAAACATAACCATCAAAATTCATATTCGCTCTTTGACATGACTTTATAAGAATGCATTTCTATGGCTTACCCTGGCCTAGAAAACACCATTTTTAATTCCCTAATATGTCATGGTTTCACAAGCCCTTGTATTTGTATAGAAACACAAGTCTGTGCGTGTAAAAAAAAAGCCTGATGTCATACGACTTTCGCAAACAAATCGACGCAACCATTAACATGTCCGAACCCAAGTAGAACAAATCCACATATCTAACATAAAATAGTGCAGATGTACAAGATCACTAGCTCAGTGCCTTATGGTTAAAAGTCATCTGAAGCTCTTCTGCCACAAAACAACAGATGCTGAGAGGCTGATCTCCTAAAACACACACCGTCATTAAAAAATTGTACCTCACATCTTCCTATCTCCACACTATTTAACAGAACATTAACAAAGCTTTCACTCAGTGACACATACTGATTAAATCGCTGGAACCTAACTGACATAATCAATATCACAAAACACCGAGTTGAAATGATATGCCAAGAACACATAGACTAGTATGTAAGGACTTCAGGATCTATGTCTGCTACCACCTGTTAGCCCTGGCCAACGCCCTCCAGACCCGTGGTTTAATGCTACAACCGTCCCGTTCTGCTTCACACCACACTCCCATAGAATACGAGGTGAGGGGTTAATCTGATATTGTGCTGAAGGAAACTACAAAGCGGCGAGCAGATGGCCATCTTTGAGCAAGGTTTCTGCTAACACAAGAAGGCCAGAGATGGAAACAAGAGAAGCATTTTTGACTTAGGCCGCAACGTTTTTGGCTTGGCGTTCACATCTTTGTGCAGATGATGATGAAGATAAAACAGTACAAATGCACATGTCTGTAAACTGAACCTTGACGTGTTCCCAGATATGGAGAACCCAAATAAGGGATGGGTCAAATTTATGAGATACTACTGACTGATATGCTAAGTCTTACCTGAAAAACAAAACAAAAACAAAAGATGTGCTTGAGGTGTTGGCCAAATACGGATGAAGATAGAAAGCCTTAAGAGAGTATGAAAAGTGCAATAGACTATCAAGTCCAACATGGTCTTTCCCACAGCGTATCCCTTTCTGAGATCTGGCAACAAAATAACATTTGCTGAGAGTCTGGGAGTCTCTGAACTTCCTCATCACATTTGTTTTTCCTTAATAGGGGGAGGGGTGATGCCATCAGCCACACATTAAATATGTACACGCACAGTTATAATCATGCTACAGTGTGTTTTCTGAGCTACAAATCAAGATACAACCAATCTACAGTTTACAGGCAATGTTTTTTTTTCTTTGTATCATCATGTGAACTGTCTATATACAAGTACTGCTCATTTTAGGACATGCCGCTTTCATCAGACTGGTTTAATCATGTGGCCTCTATTTTATCTCCCATATTATTATTGGTATATTTTAAGGTATTGGTATATTTTTTGGTTGGTAAATTAGCATTATTATAACTTGATGAAATATATGTAAGTTGTAAAATATACATCAATATTCCACCCAGTAAAACCTCACAACTTAATGCCACTGCATTATGGTTGCACATTATGGTTAAAAGGCATCTTAAGACCTCCTGCCACGACGAAACATTCACATAGACGAAGAATGCAGCATGAGGCAACAGATGCTCGGAGGCAGATTCATGACCTCTTAAAACACACGCTCATTAACAACCCTCGTGCCTCACACCTTCTTCACTGATCACCATTTAACCACACTACAGGTTTTTGTGTGTTAAGCTAGATGGATACACGAAGTCAAGCAATATCCAGGTCTGTAGTCCGACTGGACAGGTCTGATTTCAGTCAGAATAAAGCATTCACGTAACATTTTAAAAAGACGGATTCTTACTTTAATCCATCTGAAATCAAACATTTCAAGAGAAATCCAATTTGGCTTAATCTTTTGGCGTATTGGCAGAAAGCAAACAGAAATTCCAATCACTGCTGCTATCTTATCTACACTGGATCCAGGATACATATAGTCTATACTTCAAACAGCTTTTTCGCGCCTTGTATAGATATCAGAATGATCCCAGTGTAAGAACAAGTGAATAGTTTATTATTAATAGCACCCCGGATTGTGTCAGATGATTAAGCGGAGCATTTTGTTTTGTAAACGAGACACAGTTTCATAAAGAGTTCACAAAGAAACATTTGTTGAAGAGATTAAGCTGTAGTATATCTGACTGCAGCTAAATCACAAACTGTAAGCAAATTTAATAATGCCATGTCTGGAAATTTCTTTTTTTTTGCTTATGCTGTCAAAACTCTGTTTCCTGTGCGATGACATTAGCCAATCATAACAGTGGCTGCTTAAAAACATTTCATTTTAGAGAGAGGTTCAGAATGAGTTTATGCAATTTATTTGGTTTAAATATATATATATATATATATATATATATATAAAGTGAGTAAACCTCAAAGAAAATCATAAAATAATAACAAATAATCATTGTCATGACCGCTTTTGAGTGCACTTAAAAGCACTTTTCAACAACTACCCCAGTTAAGCACAAGGAGTTTATGTACTATTAGTTTACTATTAAAAAAGTGCACTCTATTTTTTTCTGTACGGTCACCAACTGGCCTGGATGTATCAAGATTTACTAGCTGCTGCCGCTTTACACTGAAACACTTAGTCACTGTCACTCACTTAAAGTATTTATAAAGTACTAGCCAAAAGCTCTATATAAAGTAAACCTAGTAGTAATAGTAGCATTATGCATGGCACCTATTGAATGAATGAGTGGCCCACAACACCTGTCCTTATCTTCATATAAATAATTGTAATTGTTATTAACAATTGTTTTTATTATTACCTTATTTTTTCATGGTGATGTATCTAGATCTATATATATATATATATATATATATATATATACCAGCAAAAACAATTCAAATATGACAGTCCAAACAATCCCTTTCCAGCTGCAACCTCAGAGTCTGAATGAGCTAAATAAAGCATCAACATGACAACACGGACACCACTAACAGTTACTTCTTGCTCATTTTGACAGACTTTTTATAATCACACACATCTAGAATACACACAAATGGGAGCGTTTAAGCGAAATCCACTATTACACTGCAAGAGACACATGTAGATATTCATATCAAACTTATGATTGCCCTTCATTGGGTTAATTCATCAGCACCCAGCTTCCACAGAAGTTGTTAAAGTGCACTATAAAACTCCGGAGCTCACAATTAATAACAGGTTAAACCTAGCACGCAACACCAGAAAGTACAAGACCCCAAGAGTTATTATTATTATTATTTCCTTACCTGCATTTAAAGCGTTGAACTCTTGTTTGGAACAGCCCCGCTTCGCCTCGCACAGACTCGCAGTGATTTGAATCAGATTAATCCGCAGGTCTGTAAACTTCACCGGGAGCGCAGCCGCTGGCCGCCGGTGCTTCACACGTGTGTTTGTCCCTCGCTGACCGTCTCCAGCACAAAGAATGCTTTCCTAAAAACTAGTAAGTGAAACGCGTGCCTGTGTATTTTTAGCAGCGCAGACTCCGGGAAGCCCGTCTCTTGTCTATCCTCCGCGGCTCTGCGTGTATTTGGGAAGGAATAACGGGAGGTGAGCGTCACAGTAGCGTTATTGTCCGCGAGTGCGACCCGGCGGCCGCTGATGGAAAAGGGCTGGGCTTCAGACATCGCCTAGCCCTAGTCCATACACAGGAGACAAAAACAGCCATGTTTATTAATCTAAAAACGCTTTCAAAGATTCCCTATCTGCTGGGGTTTTTTTTTTTTAAATAAAATTTTTATTTAGAACTTTTGCTTGTTAAAACAGAGTAGCCTGCATTTGTTTGTCTGTTTAGTGGTTTGTCTTAGTGCATTTTGTTTCAGTGACGTGAGTTTAAAAACAAACAAAAAACCCTTAAACCCTAAACACAGTTCACCATGATTTTCCTTTGAAGGACCTTTAAAATAACGATACTAATAATTAGCCTGATAAATAAAAGACTCTTAATCAAGATCAAGACTGAATTTTTGTGACTATCTATCTGTCTGTCTATCAGTCAATCAATCAGCTATATAGAGGGGGTCAAAGGTCATGTTTGGGCTAACTATCAGTCCAAACAAAGCGTGAAGTTGAGAGGAAATGCAAAATAGCATATGAAACAAAAAAGAAATGGCAGGATATTAATTTAAATCATATTTAAATACGTATATAAATCATTTCATTTATTTGAGAAATTGTATAATTTTTACTGTTTCAAATATTCTACCTTTGGCAGTGTTTGCATGTGTGTGACAGACAGAGAGAGAGAGAGAGAGAGAGAGAGAGGGAGAGAGTATACGCTCATGGTCACACAGATTCATGAGTGTGTAGAGTAGGTGTTTGTTTGAGTGGGTGCGTCCGTGTGGTGGGAGCTCACAGTATGCCAAAGAAAGAACACACAAACACATTCATGAAAACACACCCAGCCGCGCCACACCTCTCATCCAGCATCACCATCATGTGACCAATCCCTCTTCACCTCACAGTGGGCATCACAAAAACACAACCAATCCCCTGTCACCCCTGCGTACGCCCCATGGGCAGTCTCCTCCACACCTTCAAAGTAAACCGACATCAAGGCCTTACGCTGTTCCACAAACACATCATGTTTATTTGACCATATCAGAACGGTTTCATTGCGTTGAGAATCACAGTGGAATGGAGAATATTTGGAATAATACGCATGGTGCACTTTCTGAGTACATTATCAAAGGTGATTGATTTTCTTACACACGTGCACGCACAGACCAATATACTCTTTCCAAACCCCCTAAGATGGCATTTAATTAAGCTATACAAACTAAACTGAGCTTAATTAATTGATCAAAACGCCTAAAGATAACAAAGGATTCATTTCACCCAAGACTTGTAATGCTACCTACAACCCGAAGAGGCCACTGTTGTCAAAATGTACTTTTTTTTCCCTTTCTACAGAGATACAGTATGCACTTGGATAGTTGCTTCTTTTTACTCCTTTAGGGTAGGTACCTGAGATGAATTAGGCCTATAAAAATTAAAGTCTAATGCTTTGATTTTAGATTTGAATGTTATAAACTTAAAATTTGGCTGGGGAAAGGATATTGTACATTAATGTGGAAATTCGCTGACAGCAGATGTTGACTAGACACTGTAGTTACGGCATATGTAAGTTATGATAATGGAAACCTAGTGTATTGTACACGCCTGTATAAAGCACAAGACAGTCAGTAAAGCAGTAAAAACTGAAAAAGGTGACATGGAAATATGATATATGAAATAAGATAAATAAAACAACATTTTCCTGCTACTATCCTTGCTGTTTGACTGTGTGGAAAGTTCTCTGCCTTGAGGAATTTGCTGACCTCTGACCTGCTGTGAGAGCGTCTATTTATTCCTCTGCAATCCAGTGTTTTCTTACACACCGAAGCCAAAAGAAGTGGAATCTGCAAACACTGCCTCTGTTTGATGTAACACCTGTATGCGGAAAACACATGTAACTAACCCATCTCTGAATTGACCTTTTGCTAAATCCCGCCTTTAAAACCTTTCCGACCAATCCTCACTTGACAAATGCTGTCTGACAAACATTACATCTTGTTATGATCTTGTATATGTTTTCATGGAGTTATTGTCCATACAATGAAAGTCATTTAGGTCCACTGCCGTCTGTTCTGTTTTGCAGGAATAACATGTAAATGACAATATAATGACAATGCGAACTATCCATTTAATTCACCATTTATTGTACAAAGCCTCATGACCCTCTGACAAATAACAATGAGTCATATTATCCGCAGCAATGTCAACGTAGGCCTATTTGGGAATTATCTGGATGATTCTAAGAATCATCATGGCTAACTATGACAGCAATCAGTGTCATGTCTTTTCATTTGCTCACACTTTGCTCAATGGTTGTGCTGGACGTCATACATTATCACTTGGCCTCAAATGTCACAGTCCCACAGATCCATAACAATACCCTTTTTGATGTTATAAGCTCTAATCTGATGGTCGACAGAAAGTAAAAGCACAAAAGCATTTTTAATCAGCCTGCCTAGAAAGAGGAGTTTATCGGGGTAATACAGCATGCTCTGTTGAAGATCAAAGTTTGTGAGGTTAGTGATACGACGTCAGAGACTTGTTTGAGACTGTAATAAAAATAACAGTAATAACAATAATGTAAAAAATATATATATATTTCACAACCTATAATAACATTCTTCAGTGTCACATGATCCTTTAGAAATCATTTTAATATTTTGATTTTAAGATCATGACCCATTTACTTTATTATTATCAGTGCTGAAAACAGTATTTTTGTTGGAAATCTTGAAGAAATCTTGAAATATTTTAGAAGAGGATTCTTTACAACATTGTTTATTTGAAATAGATAAAAAAAAACATACGTCTTTACTGTTGCTTTTAATACACTTTAATGCATTCTAGCAGAATTAAGAATGATTTCTTTATTAATTCCTTTGAGAAAAGAAATAAAAACTGACCTATAGCATGTAAATGGTAGTGTATAATTGCATAAAACTATATGCAAATAGTCTATAACAGATGTTTAATGGGAGGTTGCATTCTTATGGAGTGACAACATGCCCCACTGCAGCAAACTGACCCAAAGAAATATGGGCTGAAGTAAAAAGTGTAACTCACCTTCTTTTATACATCATAAATGCATTATTTTATACAGTGATTTTAAAACATCTAATATAATAAGACTGTATCAGACAATACTAATAATAGGGCTATCTTTATTTTTTATATATGTATTTAATATTTTATATAATTGTTTTTACCAAACATAATGGTTATCATACTACAGTTAGGCTACTATAAAACCTTGAAACTGGATATCTCTCAAAGAGCTTTCAGATTCTTCCTGTTTATTTAATTTTTTTATGGCAGTAGTCTATAAAATCCTCAACTTCCTGGTAGTTTAGGAAAACCTATTTTTGTTAGTTGAGGAGCAAGGGCAGACGGAAGTTAGGTGCTCACTACTCAGCGCTGAGGACAAAGAACAACTGTTACAACCAGAATTGTTGTTATTTTGTACGAGCAGAGAACAAGGACCCTCACCTCAATCACGTGACGGTGAAGGTGCGTGGAGGTGGGCGTGTCCTCGCGAGACTGACTGGCTCTCACCTGGGTCACTGTTAACAATCCGAGTGGTCGAGCGGTGCGCTTTGACGGAAGTGGACACGCAAAGTGAGTTATTTTTTGCACTCATGGCTTCACCTGTGAGAGCCGGATTCCACAGACTGGAGATCCAGAAAACAACATGGGATGTTCCTAACCGATACACCTCTCTCAAGCCCGTTGGCTCTGGAGCCTATGGGACAGTGTGGTAAGGGGGCTTTACGTTGAATTATTTTTTATCATGCAGAAAGAGTTATATGTTAATGGAGGTTTATGTTGTACATGTAAGCGGAGTTTCTATAGGGTGTACGGCAAATATAAGAGAGACTGGAATGTATATTAAAGAGGTTTATAGGCTATGCATCTGATTAAAAAAAAAAAAAAAAGCAATGGCTGCTACCTTCTTTTATAAGTGAATTTGAATTTGCACAATGTATTTGTGTTTTTTTTTTACTAAATATCTAGTGCTGCACTTTACTGTTGCTTATTATGCACATGTTATACTATGATATGCATCTGTGACATAGATCTGAGGCTTGAGGCTTGGGTGAAATAAACAGAAGTGAACTCACATACCTGAGGGGCAGGTTTCAGCTCGTTTGCTGATAACACAGAAATTCCCCCCAAATACTGCCTCTGGTTCGATCAATAGCTTGAGCAGCTGATAATGAATTATACAAATAAAATGAAAGCGTTATTGGATATGCTTATATATTAGTATTTTTTTTGTATTTATTAGTATTAGTATTGAAGGAAGATGCCACATTTGGTTTTTATTGGAATTATATTATAAAACACAATAAGAGCAGGATTTGATTTGTTTATTATTTTTTTGAACTCTACAGGTCAAATTTGACCCACATTTAATCAAGCCACGGCTCAAGAACAAATCATGGCCTTTAACTTATAAGCACTTTATGCAATGTTAAATAAATCTTTATCTACTTATAAAGTCCTCTTGGATGTGATTTTCTCCTAAAATGTTGATATTACCCACTGCGCAATGTGACGTCGTAGTGACGTCTTTTCCATGTCATTTTTGGGTGTCCAATTTCCGTCCATTAATGGGGTTGTTTTGTAACGCCAGGCGACGTCTTTTTTTGACGTCTAACAAACGTCTAATGTTGAGGTCGGGACCTCCATGTAAGGGCTATTTATAGTCCAAAAGTGGTCCAAACATGGTCGTTTGTGGACATCTTTTCAACATAAAATTAAATATATATATAAGGAAAAGTTTGGGGAACGGTGCCTTGCTCAAGGGTCTCACCTCAGTCATGGTATTGAAGGTGGAGAGAGTGCTGATTATTCACTAAACCCACCCACAACCCTTGCCAGACCTGGGACTCAAACTCGCAATCTTTGGGTTACAAGTCCAACTCCCTATCCATTAGACCACAACTGATAACTAACTAAAAAATAACTAACTTGATTATAGGCTACTTTACATAAAATAAAAACTGTTAAAGGACGTCTAAATAGTGGACCTAGTTTGGACGTCGAATAGATGTCTAGAATTGGTGGGACCGACGGACCCAATATAGACATGATCTGCACGTTCATCCGACATCCAATGTGTATATCACAACTGCCATAGACATCCAAAAAAATTAAGCCAGATTAGGTCAAATGTTGAACGTCAAATTGACGTCCAAGTTGGGTCATGGTGGGACGTCCAAGTAGTGGACCTAGTTTGGACGTCGAATAGATGTCCAGAATTGGTCATGGACTGAAGGACCCAATGACCCATCAACATGTGATGAGCTTTCTAATGATATCTTGTGTGCAGTTCTGCAACTGACCAGAAGACAAACGAAAAGGTGGCCATTAAAAAGCTATACAGACCATTCCAGTCTCTGATCCATGCTAAACGTGCCTACAGAGAACTCCGGCTGCTCCGTCACATCCAGCACGACAATGTAAGTCTCAAATTCACAAGAGGAAGACATTAAACCCAGAGAAGACTCTTCATCAAATATTGTATGGCTCTGTATTATTTACATTGTTTCTTACTGTCTTCTTGACAGACTTATAATCTATGTATTTGCATTTATCATTTAAACCAGAGCTTTATGTATGTGTGTCGTTTCATAATCCTTCTGTCAACTGAAAGAGAATGAAAAGATTTCAGGATACTATTGTTGTGAAAGCCTCCCTTATGTTCTTAAACCGGTTTCTGTGCTTAGTAAACATTATACCTCACGCTGCTGCTTGTTTAATATAGACTTCAGAGCAGTGAGAGGACAATTGATGCAATGGTTTTTAACATCAGCAAATAAACATATAGCTGCAAGCAAAAAAGAAATATGACTTCAGAGTAAGATACTACCAAAGTTAAATTTTTACTGGGGTAAACTGAATCATAACATATCTTAAATGCAAATATGTTCTTCTTCTTGTAGGTGATCTGCCTGCTTAATGTCTTCACCCCTGATTCCACACTGGAGAAGTTTGATACTTTGTGAGTGTCAAGATTTGCATTCCTGTGCAGAAATCTTATGCTTGTCATGACAGGCCGAAGGATGCAGAGCATGCATGCATATGTGTGGATGTATTTGAGTGCAGGGGTGTAATTACCCATTAGGCAAGGGTAGGCGACTGCCTTGGGCCCCCAAAATGCTTTAAAACATGAGATGCGCATTAAGTGCAGACACGTGAACGGTTGCTATGTACTATTTCATTTTTAACTAACACAGTCAAATATATCAATGAAAAGAGTATATTACAATGTTATAATATACTTGAATATTATAATGGATTGGAATTGTTTTTATAATTATTTGTGATATGTTATAACCCATTATGCAGCCATTATAATGCCTTAAGAAATACCCTTATAATGTCTTATAAATATAAATATATAAATATACTTGCCTGAGGCCCCAAATTCCCTAAATCCGCCCGTTTAGTGTGATTGAGTCTATGTGCTCCGTGCAGAGTTTTCACTGAAATGAATAGAAAAACACAGTGACAAATATAAATGTCAATAACACTGAAATTTTCCACTGCTTTTGCCTAGCTACATGGTGATGCCGTTGGTAGCTCAGGATCTTGGGCACATAATGAAGAGGAAACAGTTATCCAGCAAAGTCGTCACATACCTGTTCTATCAGATACTGCGAGGACTCAAGGTCTGCCTTCATTCTGTTCAATGCAACTTTTTCTTTCTCCTTTTTGACAGCCATCATGCACCAAGTTCCTTTAATATGGCTTATTGATGATATTGACCATTAAATGATATTTCGTCTGAACAGTTACTGGTACTTTTTTCCATAGTATATCCATTCTGCTGGGATCATTCATCGGGTATGTACAATAAATCTTATTTAAACACTAGTGTTCAAACGCTTGGGGTCTGTAAGATTTTTTTAGTGTTTCTAAAAGACAATTTAAAAGAACTGTTTTACATTTGAAAACATTTGCAATGCAATTTATTCCTTTGATGCTGAGTTTCTCAAGTCTTCAGTGTCACGATCCTTTAGAAATCCTTCTAATATGCCGATTTTCTTCTCAAGAAACATTTCAATGCTGTTGTGCAGCTTAATATTTTTGTGACACTGTGCTAATTTCTCCCTGAGATACTGGTGCCACTTTATATAATGTGGCCTCAACTATTAGGTACTTACACTAAAATAATCCTTTGGTGCAATGAACTTCTAGTGTATATCCACTTCACTGTCTTTAGTGTCAGTTTTGATTTATTTAAATGCATGAATGTTAATAATGAGATCTTTTTTTTTTTTTTCTATTTTTCAAATTGTGAATATGGCCAAAATCGTATTAATAGTGTTGGGATATTTCTGTGCGTAAAACACATTCAATGAAATACGTGATGAAATGATGAACACCGATGTCTTGTTTTAGGATCTTAAGCCTAGTAACCTTGCAGTGGACGAAAACTGTGAATTAAAGGTAACATAGTAAAGTTAAAGTAAATAATGATAGATTTAATGGCATGCAAAACATTTTTGCATTATTACAAATAATACTATGAATAAATGATCATTTCTTTCACTCCTGAAATGTGGCCTGCTTTCTGACGCTCTATGTTAGATCCTGGACTTTGGACTGGCGAGACACACTGAAACTGAGATGACAGGCTACGTTGTGACACGCTGGTACAGAGCCCCTGAAGTCATTTTCAACTGGATGCATTATACTCAAACAGGTGACCTTTGACCCAAAACATTACGTACAAGGTGACCTTATTTTGTGGACGGGTCATATTCTGTTCTGTTGTACCTAGTCTTTTGTCACCAGGCTGTGTTCTTCTGTTCTCAGTTGATATTTGGTCTGCTGGCTGCATCCTGGCTGAGATGATAACAGGAGAGGTGCTTTTCCCAGGCAGTGACAGTATCCTTTCTCTTTCCTTGCTTTTTAAATATATCTGTCGACCAAAGGAGTGCCTGTTCTTTAACGCCATGTTAAGGTATTGACCAGCTGAAGAAGATCCTCAGCATGACAGGCACACCAAGACCAACGCTTGTTCAGAAAATGCAAAGCAAAGATGTAGGCAAATACCATTAAACAACTCTTACTGCCTATTTTCAGGACCGCAAGTTTAATTATTATATTGATGTGTTTGCAGGCACAATCATATGTCCGCTCACTTCCAGTGCAAAAGAAAAAGGTCTTCAAAGAGGTGTTTTCTGATATGGATCCTAACGGTATGTCCACGTCTCCGAAAATCAATTTCACCCTTAGTCCATTTAAGATTAGCATTACATCACTTGCTCACCAGTGGATGCTCTGCAGTGAATGGGTGCCGTCAGAATGAGGGTATGAAAGTATCACAATTATCCACAAGTAACTCCAGTCCATCAGCAAGCATCTTGTGAAGATATACGCTTTATGTTTTCAATGAACAAATCTGGCATTTTTAACTTCAAACAATTGCTTTAGGCTAAAATATGAGTGCCCTGCCATTACTTTCCCCAGCAAAAATATTTGAAATGCTTAAATAATTATTTGTTATGGATTACTTGTGGATTACTGTGATGTATTTATCAGCTGTTCTCTCATTCTGACGGCACCCATTTAGTCTGGAAGTAAATGGTGGACTGTTTCTGTTTCTCACAAACTCATTTTTGTGATATTGCATTGATTTTGAATGAGTAAATGTCACCCTCTGGTGGTAGACTTCTACATTAGCTACTATATAATTATGATAGCCTTTTATTATTGCTTGACAAAGCTTTGAGCATGTTAGAATATTCTAAAGTCTCCAATAATAGTAGTTTTGACAAGGTTTCTCATTTGATGCACTCTTTACTGTAATTCTGTAAATGTGTGTTCTATCTACAGCCGTCGACCTGTTGGAAGGCATGCTGGTTTTAGACCCAGAGGTCAGACTTACGGCAAAAAACGGTCTTTCGCATCCATATCTTTTGGAGTTCCACGATCCTGAAAATGAGCCTGTGTCTCCTGCCTATGACGATTCCTTTGAGAGTATGGATCTGGCTGTTAGCGAATGGAAGAGTGAGAGCATATACACACACATATACAACTCCATCTTATTTAACATTATAACAGAATCTTCTGTTTAATCAGCTCTGAAACATTTCTAAGTTCTTATGTTGGCACTGACGTTGTTTATATTTTTCATCTCAATTCTGCCTTTTCATGTCTCACAGGTCTTATCCACATGGAGATCATGACATTTGACCCAGACAACCCTAGAGTGACTGCAACCTAATACCTTATACTCACATCGAGGGAACAACACTCCAGAGAATTAAAGACTCTGATGAACTATTGTTTTTGACTAGCTGTCTTTAAAACCTGTTGTCATCAAGCACAGTTCAATAGATAGGATCCTTTTTTGTTATTAAACATTAGCTAAATAAATACTGACAATGTCTAAGTGTGCAAACCAGCTTTTATATTTTTTAAGAACGCAAGTGTTTTTTAAGATAATAAAGTGAAGAAAAAAAAAGTGTGGATGCCTTTGTTCTTTTTTTTTAGGCCTATACTATTATTTATTATGATATTATAGCATCGTATATGGACGATACTTATTAAATTAGAATAATATTAAATTTTTCATTATTGATAGTATTTTATAGCTGAGCGTTGGATGTTGGTTAGACGATAAAATATTACCAAAAAGAGTTTTTCATGATTTTCCTGTATCCTGCTTTTATTGTGAATATTCAATAAACAGATTAAAGGAAAAAAAATAATAATTTACTGTTAGGGGGTGGTATAACATACAAGTCTGCTTCGAAGTTTCCTGCCTGCACTGTTAAAGGAATATATTTTGGATCTGCTGGATGACAGCGTACTTTGGTTTTTGGCCTGCTCGGTCATTTATCAGGTCTTCACTCAAACAAATCAATCATCTGCTTTCGACAGAGGTTGGTATCTCTCACAGGACAATTGCTATCATGTTCATCCACTTAAACAACAACAGAATTGTCCTTTAAGGAGTATGAGTAATACTGACCTGCCAGCTAAACCCTCACTGAATGGGAGCTTAGTTTGCCTGTTGTAACCTGATATTTTGGCACTGCCTGGTCAGGTGTGGTTTTAGGTCCTATGGGAACACGTTTGAATAGTGGTTGGGTAGTATTTATCTGTTTAGCCAACAAATGTTTAATGTGTAGTGTACATTTAACAGCATTATTTAAGTCTCTGAAGAGTTGGTACTTTTCACTAAAACATTTACTTGGATCTAGAAAGGGGAGATATGGGATAAGTATCTTTGTTTCCCAATACTAATATTATTTTAGGCTTATTCTTAAATACAAGCCTTATAATTTGATCTATCACAAAAACCAAATAACTTACGAATTTTGTGATAATATCTTGCATAACATTTTTTTAATCTTAATTTTTTGTTAGCTGTGATCCTTATTAAATGGATGCTAGCTAATTTGACTTCTATCTGAATATTATGGTTGCTTGTGTGAATTGAAATATGGGTTAAAATAACATGGAAAAAACATTGCATTTTTAAAAGAGAACCTTCCTAAGTAGCTGGCCTGATCTTATTTTATTATTTATATGACATTTATGAATCTATTCACAACATTTCAAAAAAGTACCATACAATTTTTGAAAGTAATGGTTAAGATTAGGGCTAAACAATTAATCATATTTCTAATAAACTACAATTATTATTTATTTTTTTTTATTTTTTTTTTGCGTCGTTTTAGTTTAAGTTTTAGTATAGCATTATAATACAATGCATATTTTTACTTTTTTATTTAAAGTAGAAACCAATCCATCCGAAGTACTGTATAGTTTACATTTGAGGCTGAATACTATAAGTGATATGTTTTTCAGTTGTTTTTAGCTTATTTTGATATAAATGTATGGCATGTGGTTGTTTCAATCCATGGTATAAACATCAATCAATGAAAATTGTGATGTTCGTATTTAATAATCGCAATTTCAAGGCAATAATCAACCGTTTTTTGTCATAATCGTGCAGCCCTAATTAAAACGTGTACACTTACAAATATTTAGGATGCAAGTTGAATATGTTTTATTACTTTTTAGGGTCACTAACTAACTTTTACTTTTTTACTTTTACTTTAAATTTTACTTTCCTTCCAATTTTCTTTCTTGTGGACGCTCTTGCATGCCATTTACTCAAATATCTCTATAGCAGTGATGATTACAATATTAGTGTTTGTTGCATTTGTGTAAAAAAAAGGTTAAAGAAATAACAACTGAAGACAAATAATTTTATGTAACCCTGATTTATTGGTGTTTCCAAGTGGTACATGACTCGATGAATACAACAATTTTGACAGAAACATCACATTTGAACAGCTCATCAGCCCATCATCCAAAATCAGGAAAAGGAAACAGGTAAAAGTTGGGTAATAACTGAGATTTGCCTCACAGTTACCCCTCTCTGAGGGCAGTACAATCTCAAATGAGTAGATTTTGTTGCACTATGAGTATGCAGCACAATGTTAGTTGTACAATTGATTTTGTGTGTTTAATACTTGCATGTCGTAACATAGAGCAACAAAAGCTATTCACCCTGAAGAAGTACTTGAGCTCTCTGCTTTGTCTGTCTCATTAGCTCCTCTCTCTTTGTGCATCCCCTTAAGGACAATTTGTACTCTGGATGAGGAGCGATGCCAAGAGGAAAAACAAATATCTAAGACAACAAAGAGAGTGTGAAAAGCCATTCTGAACACTTTGACATGAGAGTCTCTTTGGGTCACGATGGTTTTTGGGGTTTAAACTCGTCAAAAAGTTATGAACTATTGAAATGTAGAGTGAAAGAGATAGGAGTTGCTCAGGTGGTAGATGGTATTTGGGAGCGGGAAACTGGGGTGGACGTTTTTGCTTTACAAGCGGCGCTTCTGGCTCTGTGTCACAGAGCGGGAAATTGAAACTTGGCTGCCGCCGCCGCCTCCGATGGACATCCCAGAGCCACCACCATATCCAAAGCCGCTGCCACTGCTGAAGCCACTGCCACCACCGAATCCAGATCCACCACCATATCCAGATCCACCACCGTATCCAGATCCGCCTCCGAATCCAGATCCACCACCGAATCCAGCACCACCACCGAATCCGAATCCTCCACCGCCGCCACCACCACCTGTGAACCAAGAAACATACATTAGTTTTATTCTGAATACCAATGCAGTATTTATAGCAAATTATATGCTTTTTGTCTCATCATAGGAAAAGATAATACACTCACTGCTGCTGCTTGACTCCTGGATATGGATGGTTGCAGATCCACCACCAGATGAAATCCTGACAAAGAAAATACATGTCAATATAAAGACAAACTTAAACAGAAAAAATATTCTTTCGAAAGAGTAAGGAGACTGACCTGCTCTCCTCTCCTTCCAGTAGTTTCCTGTAGGTGGCGATCTCAATGTCCAAGGCCAGTTTGACATTCATGAGCTCCTGGTACTCACGCACCTGGCGTGCCATGTCCTGCTTTGCTCTTTGCAGGGCTTCTTCCAGTTCCTTAATGCGGAGCTTGGCATCCTTCACTGCCAGTTCTCCACGCTCCTCAGCCTCAGCGATCTGAGCTTCAAGGTTGGCACGCTAAACAGTTCAAAGAAGACATTATGACTTCAGCCTTTAGCACCACTTTTGCATTTTTTCCATCCTCAGAGACCCCTTTAAATCATGTTATTTCCAACACAGCATGCAAATTTTGATCACTAAAAGTACAAATCTTTTAAAAGTACATTACACTAAGGATTTGGTTGACAGCCTAAAAAATCTCATCCAAAAAAAACGAAATTCTTACTTGTCCCTTGACAGCTTCAATTTCATTCTGAAGTCTGCTGATCATGCGGTTGAGCTCAGCAATCTCAGCCTTTGTGCTGCGAAGGTCATCTCCATGTTTGCCGGCAGATGACTGCATCTCCTCGAACTGGAAGGTGAAAAGTCTTTGTAATTAGAATCTGTCATTTCATTGCTTTAAAATAGCATTGGTTTGATGCTTAAATGGCTTTTCTTACCTTCTGTTTGTACCACGACTCAGCCTCAGCCCGGCTGCGGTTGGCGATGTCCTCATATTGTGCACGGACCTCAGCAACAATGGCATCCATGTCCAGGTTGCGACTGTTGTCCATTTCCACAATGACTGATGTGTCTTTGATCTGTCCCTGGAGATCACGCAGCTCCTAAAAAGTCCAAGGTGAAGGTTTGAAATTCACCCAACACTGAAAGCTAGCATTTTTGTTGATAATATAATTTTAATCAAACTCCCACCTCCTCAAAGATGGCCCTGAGGAAGTTGATTTCATCCTGAAGAGAATCAACCTTGGCCTCAAGCTCAACCTTGTTCATGTAGGCGGCATCAACATCCTATAAAGACATGTGCAGGGCTCAATATAGTACGTGGCTTTTACAGATTTACAATGAAAGAATTGTAAAATATAACAAGAGAATCAAGACAGCAGCCAAGTGTTTTACCTTCTTGAGCAGGACAAACTCATTTTCCACTGCGGCACGCTTGTTGATTTCATCCTCATATCTGCAAAGGTAAGTTTTCCACTTTAGCACATTGCTTGTCAAATTATTCCATGCACACAGACGGTAATTCATAGACTATAAACCTGCTCTTGTGCAGCTACTTACTTGTTCTTGAAGTCCTCTACCAAGTTCTGCATGTTCTTCAGCTCTCCTTCCAGCTTCATCTTCTCATTTCCAAGTCCATCAAGCTGTCTGCGCAGGTTGGCGATGTAGGCCTCGAACATGGCATCGATGTTGGAGCGGGTGGTGGTCTGGTCCTGCAGTAAACTCCATTTTGTCTCGAGTACTTTGTTCTGCTGTTCCAGGAAGCGCACCTGTGTTGGAGATAAACCAATAAAGGATTTTAATAAATGGCTTTATTAGGACATTAAAGGATCTTAGATATGCTATTACTCATGCCACAAGATAAGTCTTTTACAGTAATTATCAAACACGCCTCTTACTGCATATCAGGACTTGCGGTGACACACCTTTGGCATCTTTAGAGGAATTTATTAGCATATGTGCCATACCCGCACCATTTTTGTGGAGTAACTGTCCTCTTAATATGCACACTCCCTTTTGGAGATAATGAAATGCTAACCTCAAGTGACACCACAACATGTTCAGACTCTCTGGGATCCAATTTATGCTCCCAAAACAATGTTTCCCTCCTGGCATTAAGGCGAGGCTCCTAGGAGACCTGTGCCAAGCTGCAGGCCTTAACAAAGATGATATGGCACGCCTTACCCTCAGGTGCTAACGGTTCCCACCCTCCTGCAGATTTATGCCATGCAATTAAATTTCGTGCAAAACCTCACAATGACTTTGAACTTGCAGGATTCATATAAAAAGAACAATGCATCTATGACATCAGAAGAGTTATGTGAGCTTCATGATTGCTGATCATATCTTTTGATCGTACAAATGGGCGTAGCACCTAGGTTAGGGGGTAAAATTAACAAGGTGTGGTTACAAATTTTATTCCCCAAAGGTGTCAGAGAACCAAAACAGGAAACTTATTTTGTTTAGGATGAATTAAAATTATTACTAGGACCTGAATACAGCTACCCCTATAAGATTTTAGGGCCATTTTTGTTAAAGATGATTCTCACACATATCTGCATTGCTGCCATAGGGATAGATGGCAAACTTGATCCATGCCCTTATTTGGATTGGCCTAGTCATTGGATCTCACCTGGCTTGGGTTTCCAAACTCACCCTCACTGTCTGAGAACAATTGCAAACAAGGAAAAAACACAAGCCTGTGCTAAGATATGGACTTTTACTGCTTAACTAAAATGTAGTTACAATTTTGCAAAATATGGCATATGCAATGCCAGACTGTCTCCTCTGTGCTTACTGAGGATTTCCGGGTGCAAGTGACTGACTGTGAAATATCTAATGTGAAGTGCCCAGCTGATATTAAGGCCCTTGAAATGAGTGAGTGCAAGAAGAAGACTAACCTTGTCAATGAAGGAAGCGAAGCGGTTGTTGAGGCTCTTGATCTGCTCTTTCTCTTGGGTGCGGACAACTTGGATGTTGGGGTCGATTTCTAGGTTCAGTGGGGCTAGGAGGCTCTGGTTGACTGTGACAGCTGTGATGGGTACTACACCACCAGGAAAGCCTCCACCAAATCCTCCACCGAATCCTGCACCACCACCGAATCCTGCACCACCACCGAATCCTGCACCACCACCGAATCCTGCACCGCCGCCAAATCCTCCACCGCTGCCGAAACCACCTCCGAAACCACCTCCTCCTCCGAGACCACTTCCGTAACCTCCACCCATGCCACCGCCACCACCGCCAATGCTGTAGCTGTAGCTAGATCCAGATGATCCTCCAAAGCCTCCGCCGCCGCCACCGCCGCCGGAGCGACGTACTGACACGGAGCTCATTCTGCTGCCCATGGGTACTCCGCTGGCAGACATGCTGGAGTAGCCCTTCCTGATACCTCCACCCATGCCGCTCAAGCTTCCACCGCTGACGGTGTAACTAGTGGTTTTTACCGAAGACATGGCTGCTGTCGTCTATGAAGGGGTGAGGTTTAGAGAGAGAAAGAGCAGGATGAGACAGAGAGATCAGGAGCAGGAGAGCTCACTAAGAGGAGAGTTAAATCCCTCTGAGTGCCTTCTTCAAGGAGTGCAGCAGCTTTTATACCTCTTGTGCTACGGGAGGGGCTCACCTGACCACTCCCCTTTCGGCCTCAGGCTCCTGTCCTGTCTTTGCCCCTGTCCAAGTGATACATACACCCATCTTGCTTGGCTGGTATGGGAACACTTTCAGAAGAAGGCCTGACCACACCCTGAGTTTTATGCGCACTCTCTCACGTAAAGTGGAGAAATTAGGAGAGGAACAGGGAGTAGAAAAACAAGCTCATACTACTTTATATTTTACTGTTGCTCTGTAATCCAATGTACCTTATTTAAATAACCAGATGGCATTCTATAAACTTAACGCATGGCAAACTATACAACTCCATGCATATTTCATGATTCTGGGAGGTTCAGTGCTCACCGTTTGCTTTAAGTTTCATGCAGGAGTATTAAATAGGGGAATATTTGATGAAGGGCTTAAATGCTGAAGCTTGGCGCTCGTCCTGGAAGCCATTGTGACCCACAGGCTCCTCTTTCCAGTCAAACAATTAAGCTTCTGTTCTCTCACCTCAATGGCTCTGTCACGGACACTACTTCACCACCTTGTTCTGTGGTTCCCAGAGGGCTTACGCAGTTGCATGCAAAGTAGATTTTTGTTACCTCATATATTAAAACGCATAGCACAAACTTTGTTGGCAATGTCAAAGCTTTGTTTGCTTTAGCATACTAGATTTTTAGAAACTTATAGGTGAGTATCAGAACTCAGAACAGAGCGTGGTGGCTGCAGCAGTGTGGTTATTTTTGTAGCTGTCCTTAGGTGGCATTATTTAGCAACGCGTGCTGCTTTTGTTAGCATGCTAGTATCACCCCTATCATGTTTAAACAGTCAGTGTGGATCTGCAGACTTGTGAAGTGGATAGGTCTAAAAGATTCATTTAGAAAACTTGGTAGAATTCATCAGATAAAGTGAAGCGCACAGAAGGAATAGAATCAGTCTGTTAGGTTAATAAACATGAGATTGCTAGCACATTAACTGGGACCTCTATAAACATAGCAACTTTTCACTAAGAGAAAAAGTTGGAATATTTGTCAGTAGAAATACAGGTGTCACTTCATTAACCAACATTGTTTTGGTGGTATTTGCCCCTCAGTGCATTTTTCTTAAAATGCTATTGTCAATCTATTAATGTGAGGAGTGATACTGTCAAGTCTTGAGATGTTGAGGGGGTTTTGGTGAAGTTTCCCCCCAGCATTTTCTTTGAATGTGTACAATGCGATCTTTCAGGTGATACAAGTTATACAATGTGGGAGATTGGATTGTGAGATTAAAGATATCTTGAAGCGAAATGGCCAAAATATCTAAGTTGAGCCAATTGGAGTGATCTATGAAAATTGTAAGTAGCTACATAGTAATGCCAATTACTTTTTACTGAAATATAAAAGTAAAGAGGTTCAGCCCCGGTCTAGAGTTAAGTGAAAAACAAGTGCACTTTCATAATATACTTAGAGTTCTCTATTTTCACACACTGATTTTGTACTTTATTTCAGTTGAATTTAAAAAAGGAACTGTATTTAATTACCACTTGTTGTACACTTGAATCATCTTTCATAGTATACTCAAGTGTCCTACAAGTAGTGACATGAATACATTTTTAAAATATATAGAGAGAATATTAAAAGTGCATTTTAGTTTATGTTCATGGTGTCCCAAAATAGCACAGCTTACAACACTAACATGATCTTTTGTTTATCTTAAGAAGTACTAAACGATAATTTCCTGTAATTTACGTGCAAAATTAGAGCACTTTAAGTACATTATGGAAGTGTACCTTTTTCTTCACCTAGGAAGTGAAAACAGTAAAGTTCCTTTTTTATATTGCGTTCAATATCCTTTATATATATATATATATATATATAGTTAATGGTTTAAGGTTTAACTATGGAAGCCCGTTTCCACCACTGAATAAAAAATAGAAAAAGTTTATTGTGACTTTTTTTTTTCTCAGAATGGTGAGATATAAAGTCCCACTATGTATTATCTTATTGTACCATGTTTATACAATAACAGACCTTACTCATAAAGAATAGCCAAGAAAATGGTACATCAAACTATGTTTCAGTTGCATCATACCCTACTGAATGTTCCAGCTTCCAGTTTATCCACATCATTGGTTTCCCAATTGCAACAAAGGACTCATTGTTGGTGATAATGGTTGAAACCTGGTGTTAATCTGCATTGCCTGCTGCAGAAACGTGAAGGGGTGAACAAAATCAAAAGAGTTTCTATCGAATGAATTGACAGTTGACATTTTAGGTCAGCGGGAAGCTTATTTGGCTGCATCTACCTTAGTAAGGCCTAAGCGAAGTTGACCCAACCTTAGTAGCCACAACTGTTTTTCCCCACTGTCTTTATACCTGCAACAGGCATTGTTTCATACGTTTTAAGATACTTCTCTAAAGAGCAAGTTCTAAATGAGTAGCTTTTCCTGGCTTGTGCCTTTTGTTTTTACCCCAAATCTGACTGATATAATACTTTACAGTCCAGCAAACAACAATAACCATAGAAATGGTACAATATGCACATGGTTTAATTCAGGCTTTGTGTGGCATCACCACACAGCGCAACAAAGAAAAGTGAATCGTTGGTTGGTTAGTCATCCTGCATTGGGATTGTCTGGACATGAAAGCTGTAATTTAGGTGTGTAATTTATCATTAGGAGGGGCCCAACATTGCCAATAACGCAATGCTTGAAATAGGTCCAAATCCTGATTTATTTATGTGCATATCTACTGGAGTGACTTTTTATTGTCTTGTACACTAGGTTGTAGCTTTCACTGTTAAACATGTTTCATATTTTTAAATGATAATTTGCTTGTAATTTATTACTGTAGTTTTGACTGTTTTGCATTAAATTTATCTCTGTTCTTACAGTTTTTGATGACAATGCTGAAAAGAGAAAGTTATGGCAACAAACTTGCAAAATCTTAAACAGCTTTACACTCTCTACATAATAATATTTCCAGTGTGTACATAACGAAGAAGCATTTCGTATTTTGTGCATCTTACAAAAGAATCAGTGAAATTGGGCTTTACTCTATTATAATATATCATATATTTTCAGAGTCTTTTATAGTGTATGATGGGATCAAAAAGGCATAACAGCTCTTGAGTTGAAATCTGAGCGTTGCGTGCTTGCTCAGACATAGTCATATTCGTCGTGCTGAAACACGGGATATCTTGCTTTTATGAAAGCCCACCAATCATTAGTGAGTAAGATGGGACCCACCTTTTCAAACCACACCCCTTTTTCTTGTCCACACCCTAGCCTTTGAAATTAATTTCCATATATGGTTATAACCATTCTCAAGAACATGGCCTTGTAATCTAATAACTGTCTTCCTGAAATAAAATAACATTTACAACTGGGAGGAGTGAAGTTTGTGTGTCCGGCTCCTGCATTAAACAGATTCTGCAGACCGGCCTAAATGAAGTAATGGGTGTAAATGATGAGAAGAAAATGTCCTGTATCAACATACACTTTGTTCATTGAGTATAACTCTATGTGTGCTAATATCAATCTTGTACAAAATGAATGTGCACCCATCATTTGTTTTGTGTAATGCTACATTCATGTTCATTTTAAAAGAATGCAGGATGAAAGGTGACAAGTAGGAAGAAGAAGAGCTCCTTCAGTACACACTTATTCAAGTTCCGGTGAGAGGAGCAGTAAAATGAGCTGCAAGAGAAAAAAAGTTTCTTTTGCAAGTACACTTTCAAAATTAAATATTCTATTAAAGGATGGGTTATGAATTAGCATTAATAAAAGCATGTTTATGCATTAATAGAACTTTACTGTAGTGTACTGTACACTGTTTATCTGGTATCTCCACGTGTAAAAGGCAAAAATAATCACATTGATTAATAAAATACATATTTATATTGGTTTTATATGGAGTCCCTTAAGGGACAGGGTGGAGGAAAAAATTCAGGGTGGGTGGAACGTTCTTTTGCAAACCTTTTGCATTCCCCTGAGAAACTGTGCATTTTTGCGTTCTCTCACAAAGTTATTTGCATTATCTCACAAAACATTGCATTCTCTTACAAAGATATTTGCGTCCTCTCGCAAAGTCTCAAGTTTTCGAGACACGTGTGTACGTGTGACCCTGTGTCCCAGTGTGCATATTATCCACCCTATCTGGCCTAAATGATTTAGAAAATTACTAATATAACAGAATTTAGGATGGATAGTATGCCTATGTGTGCAGCCTACTAATGCGTCTCCGCAGGATGCAGCCTTCTGTTTGAGAAACGGCCTATGTGTGTTGGAGCAGGGTTGGAACAAAACGTTGCAGAACTGAGTTTGACACCCCTGGTCTAAAATGTAACTAATAATAAATGAAACTAAATCAACTATTTTAAATGATGCTGGTAATCCCAGCATCATGATGTATAGCATGAAAAATCAATATTCAATTTAGATTGGTTAAAAATTATATTTAACAGTGTTATTAAATGTTCAAATACCTTGAATACTTTTTGATACTGATATATTGTACAACTAAAGGCACAAAGAAGAAATGACTATTTACTTGTAGTTGTGTTGAGATACATGAGTATATGACTGTTTGAAATGTTCACCTACCTGACTGTTTTAATTGTTTCTGGCTTTGCCTGCAAGCTTTTTAATAATGAAACGCTGCAGAAACATTCGAAAATACTTGTCAGCACAGGCTGAGGAATGCTTCAGATGTCTCCAAAAAGCCTTGCAAAGCACAAGGTTCATTATAACAACATTTCTTTTTTACATTTCTGTTTAATGTGCAACATTTTTATGTTTTCCTATAACACAACCAAAGTAAGCGTGCCTCTGCGTTAGCGTAAGTTTGAACGGGCAGGTGTGGCTATGTGTGCTCATCTCTGCATATGGCTCGTTCAGAGAGAGTTTTCCCATAGGAGTGCCTGTAATTATTCGGATGATAACTGAAACGTCCTGTTCTATCATAGAGTCTCCAGGCTGAGTCAAAGGGCTGGGCCAACAAGCTCTGAGAAAAGGTGTGATCGGGGCCCCTTTTCTTTCATAAACCCGACTTAACCTGGACCAGCCAGGTGTGGTGATGGGCGTCTACAATAAATGCGAGTGCATGTGGGAATTGATGTATATGAAGTAAATGATTTGTCAAATCATGTCTTGCTTGGGTTTCACTATTTCTCTGTGCTGTGAAGTGATATTCATGGCTTTTGCATTTAAAAAGCCTGCAAATGCACATGCAGCAAGCTCCAATTCATACCCTTTCATGCCTGTAAGACATTTAAGTTATCTGTGTTTAAATGGAAATACAATATACTGTGCATTTCTACAGTTTCATTGTTTCAAGTTGCTTTTAATTGCATGTTGTTGTAAATACTATGCATTTAGCATAACCTTTTGCTTCAGAAAGATTATATTTTGGGTGTGCAGTGGATGCTTGGTTTAGTGTACTGACAGACCTGCAAGTATTGTACCATTCATTCGTACAATTTAACAGTATTGATCAATGCCAAGGAACATTAAAGACTAAAATACACAGCTTGGAAACCTGTCAGGAGTTATTTGATGAAGGATCCAAATCTAGCTCTCACTTCACTCAACCAGACTCCTATGTTATCTACGGTGTGATATAAACTCCTGTTCATGGTCTTAGGAACAGCAGCTCTGAACACACCCACTCAGGTGGGATTCGAACCCACAACCTTAGCATTTGATAACCTGTGTTTTTACAGCCTGAGCTAGTGTCATTTTCTCGTTTTCTTCATTCAGTTATGGTAGTTCTAAGTTTGTTGAAGCCGAAATGTACATGGTAAAAGAACAAGGTCCAGTGTGGGGCTTCTCAGTGGATAAAATGGATCATCTTGTGTCTTTAGAAAATGTGGCCTGAAACTGAAAACTGAATTCTTTTTATATATATGGTGATGTGTTATTCTACACTGCAAAACATGCTTTTCTAGCCTTTCCCCCATCTTGTTTCTAGCCAGAATGTTTGCAAATGATAAAAAATGCTGTCTTGTTTTCAGAAAAAGTCAAAATTAAGTGACAAAAAAAATCCAGGCTAGAAAAGCATTCTTTTGTAGATTACTTATGTTTAAGTGTTGTTTTGTTTATAAAAATATTTTGTCTCATCATTAAGTAAAACAAAAACTGATAAAATCTTACGTTAAACTGAAGCTAAATCTAAATGATAAAAAAAATATTATAGTGAATATAGTATAAACATCATTATTAAATAAAATAATAATATAATTATTAGAATGAAAAATGTACTATACAACTTTATAATATAGATATTAGAAATGAAATTAGAAATAAACTAAAATAAGTTGAAACACTAAAATGAAATTAGAAAATGAAAATAATTGTAAGCTAAGAATAAAAAGTGAAATAGAAATAAACCTAATTAAAATTAAATATTAATTAAAATAAAAACTATAACATAAATAATGTTGGTTATAACAATAATTTTATGAATGTAATTTCACTGTAAAATGCTGTTTTGAAAGTATTTTTTTATTTGTTAAGTAAATTTGTGCTTCAAATGACATTTTCTGTTGTTTAATGAATATTTATTGCATTTTGTAAATGTTGTGTGTGTTACCCCGATGGTGTTTTATGTTTGCATTAACGTTCAAGGTACAAAACAGATTTCCATATGGTTTATTTCAAAGGTTTGTATTCAAATTTTCTTGTTTGTAAATTAAAGTTTCATATTTTTATAGTCTGTAAATGACTTTACAGCGTTTTCTTCTGTATTTTTTGCAAAATGATTCTGGCAACCACAGCTCCCAAAATGTTTTTGTAAAAACTACAGATTTTTTTTGTTAACAGTATGTGGCTGGCCTTCATACAAAAAAAGGACCACTGCAACAAACATGTAGCATGGCATCAAAGATAACTTAAGATATCTAGCATTCTTAACACGAATCATAACTTGCCTTTGATAATAACCATAAACAGTTTTTTTTGAGCAAGTACCCAACGATGGCTTTTACCTCTTGAGACCAGATCGAATGGCATGAGCCAGCTTGCAGTGAAAAATGCAAAACTAACAAGGGAGGCCCCTTTTCACTTTTCTGAATCATAAATTTGGCCAGAGCACCGTACGACTCACAAAGTGAGAGTTTCAATTGGCTCATGGTTGAGACTTGCCCTCATCGAGTCATAAATGAATTGTTTGCTTCATGATCTATTTTGACTGTAAATCTGTTGTTGCATCTAACTTTTGGCGTATGAAGTGTCACTGACATCATCACTGCATAATTCACAAAGTGTACATGCATAAAATTGCAGTTAAAATTAAAGAAGGTCTACTGTAGTTAGCTAATACATTATTTCTTAAATTAAGGATTTTGCTACATAGTTTTATGCTAAGATATAGGATCCAGTACCCCCACAACCTTTAATAGGACAAGCATAGATGGATGAATGAATAATATCAAATCCATTTTCAGTTCACTGCAATGCATTAACAGAAATATGTTAATATGTTAAGTATATACAACTTTTAGCATTACAATGTAGTAGTTTATGTAGAAATGAACATTTATCAAACTCTTCGCAATTACCTATATTTCTTCATTTTGAGGCACAAATGGGCTTCGATTGTAAAATACTTATTGTTAGTGCATTTGAGTTATTGTTTTAATTAATGTTGACATTAACTTTATTGTAAAGTATTACAGGTTAGTTTAGATTCACAGTTGCACAGTGTCATAAAACTGCTGTCTTTTGCACATTTGACTGTGAAACGCTTTCTACCCTGCGGCACATTTGCACTCATAGTACTACAATGACTTGATTCAGATGACATGTTGGACACACCTCTACCACTAGGGCGTTTGAGTACATTTGCTATCGGTGCGCTGTGTGAACATGTTGACTTTTATTGTAAGTGTAAGAGAATCTAGAATATTTAATTCACAGAAAGAGCTTCAGTCTATAAAAACTATGTTGTTGATGTAGCTAACGCTACAAAAGACCGTCTTGTGGATCTTGTCATGTCTCGACAGATCATTCTTGATGAGTCTCTGCTTCACTTTGTCTGCTATTATAGACAATAAAGATACTTTATTGACATATTTATTGTCTTTCATCCATTGGATCTTTCCCATGCAAAAAAACAAGTGATTCTTTAGGTATCATTTCAATAGCATCTCTACAAAACCGAGTATTTTTAGAGCTGTTTATTGGCACTACTAAATGATACTGTATGTGTTGTTGAAAGTGCTGTACAGATTAAATAGCCACTTAAATTGGAACAAAAGCAGACAATGTGTGAATTACCATACATTGAAGTGAACGGGCTTGTTTTGAAGCAGCATTGGTACTCATTAGGTGTGGTCAGGATGATCTGTGACATTGTTCTAATTCTTCATTACTATTGCCTTTGGTGTAAAACTGAGAAAGGACATCTGAGACCCTGGAAACCCTTGGGTCATATTGACCCTGAGGTGTGGTGGCCTGTATCTGTTTTGAGCTGGTTTCAGAATTCAGAAAGCATTCAATCCCGTAACTCCTGAAGGTCTTGACATGCACTTTTTCTAAAGTGAAGCAGATCTCCGAAAGGCATGTACAAACTCATCAAAGTACAACATACAGCAAAACACCACAGAAATTAAGCTGACATCTTGTATATATGCATTTTTGTGCATTCCACATGAATCACATCATAAATCACATGTAAAATCTCTGTCCGATACCAAAAAAAAACCAAAACCAAAAAAAAAACAACAAAAGCAAAAGAGGTGTGGAATAGTTTTTGAATTTCATCTTCTGATTATGAGCTTGGGGTGCATGACTGAACCTGTGCAACAGCTGGATTGTTATATAAATGCTGCACTTTTCCCACAGGCTTCTGTGATGAAGTGACATGAGCACTGATGTTGACCTAGCAGCAGTTTTACAGCTTAACTTCTCAGTATATGAGGTGTGAAAGCAAAAAGTAGTTTACATGCACATTTTCATGCACTATCTACCAGCATTTGACTTATGATCAAATGTACAAATGTTTACAATTCTGGTTCATGTCATTTTTTTCTACCTGGTCACATAAACCTAACTGGGTGCACTTTTTAGCGAGACATGAAATATGTACCAATAAGTACATATCACTGCAGTTTACCAAATAAATGAGCACTAGAGGCAGTAAAACTCATTTTATCCCTTCTCACACAGATTTACAGAGTTGTGATTAATAGAGTGTAATTTTCACACAATTGCTTGAAGAATATCATGTGACTTCAAAACAACATTAATATGCTGGGAGATTTGAAAACTGATGCTTTTAAACATTAGCATCATAGTTTTCATAGACGGTAGGATTGTTCGGTTGCTCACGGAGTACAGAGATCTACCTGAGAGGTCAGGTGCTCTGGTTTGAATCCTGTGTAACTATGGTTCAACAAAACAGTTCAAATCTGCACAAAAGGAAGTGTAAATGACATTGATGTATCAACAAATGTGCTTTAATGTCAGTTTTGCATTTGCAGGTTTAGGGTTGGATTTGGTGTAGGGCATATTTTCAACATGATAGAGCATTAACTTTTAGAAACAGTCAGCAATATGTACCTATATCAACATAATAAAAATGGGCAATTTTATACAGCGTTGATTAGATTTTATTGCATTTATGTTCGTTTATGTATTTATCTCTTTAAAAGTTCAAATATTAAATACAATTAAAGACATCAGCAGCTAAAAGGAAAACTGTGCTATAAAATTGTAACTGTGCAAACTTGTAATTGTACAAAAACTATACAAGTTTAATGTATAAACTTCAAGAATATTTTTACATCTTTAAAGTTTGCATATAGAAATACTTTTGAGATGCTGTTAATATGTTCCTGTTGTTGTAGTGTATATGGAAACATACATGTAAAAGCTTTATAGAAACACTTATAAATACAGAACTAGTAAGATCAGGCAAGAGAAGGTCTGAGTTCAGAAAATGTATTATTTGAAATCATTTAAAGCATTTTTAATACAATCACTAATGAAAATCTTGTAGCACTGAAACTCAAATGAGAGCCACATTCTGATTCTCAAGGCATTTTTAAAACAGGTGTGCATACAGGTGACACAAAGTACTGTATAGTTGGCAGGTTGTGAAATCAAGTCTTCAAATAAAATGATTGCCTAATTTATGCTTTTGGTTTATATTCTAATCACCTCAGTAACTAATCACCACTGGTCATGCAAAGCTAAGCAAAATTATTTCTGCTGAAACTCTTTGGAAGTTTGAACCACAAAGACATCGTGAAGACAAGATAAATGATTTTTGCTGGAGCAAACAGGCCATCTGTGTCTACTGTTTGTTCTCAAACCTATCTGTGAAATCTGTAGATGGTGTGCAGAAAAAGTTTTGTTTTCAGTGCTGCAGGAGGGTGTCCAGAGAATTTTGACATAAGGCAGATGCTTGTTTGGCAATATTATTTTACTGAATGTAATACATACTGTAAAGGTTCTGGAAATGAATGTGCTTTTATTCATTTGATGGGTGCTAAAGTAGTTTAAAGGGTAGGTCGTAGTTAATGAATAGAAGTAAGTGGCTGTATTTGGGATTGAGAAAGGTATGTGAGCATTTGTCCCACACCAAAAAGGATTTTAAAGACACCAGTCTAATGTCTTTATATAACAATAATGGTTTATCATCTTAGTAAAAGTAAACACAACATGCTTTAAACAGAGGTGTTAAAAGGCTAATGTTTAAGAAATTGGGTTGTGTTTAGGGTTATTAAAATAGTTATTAAAAAAAATGGTTTTATTTTTCTGTAATTGGTGTTTTTCTCTAATGAGAATTTTTTAGGCAAGCTCTGAACAGTTTTAATAAACACATTTTAATATGAGATGAATTTATTTTTAACACTAGTGAATGTTGCGAATTTCAGCATTTCTGCAGATATTATGAAAATGTAAGCCTTTTTATGACCTTTTTATACTGTATGTATGTGTATGTGTTTATTATGTGTATATGCATATATAAATGAACATTGCATGCTATATATTAAATATATATATATATAGGCAACACAATACTAAAATAAATTTTTATTCAAATAAAATTCTTTATTGATTTATATATATTTATTTTATCAAAAGTTTTTGTAGTATCTGGGCTGTTTTGACATGATCACGGAGTCTTCTGGCCTGTGTGTGCATATGGTGAGGATGTGAAAATGGTGAAAGGTGTGAACAGAGACTTTTTATAGACTGAAGGAATACAGAAGCATCACACCCAGCCTATTAGTAAGCAGTGCAAAACAACAAACCTTAACACTGTAGAGCGGTGAAGCATCGCATTAGTAATGCCGAGGTCCTGATTCAGTTATCCCACCAGTGTTACTGACACTATGAAACTGTGAGGCCCGGAGGACATAAGCCTGTGTGACATAACCTGCCTGACGAGAAGCAGGTTCGCTTGATCTCGCTCTCACACTTTTCTATAGCTTTGCATGACATCTGTATGCATGCCCTACGTTTGCATTGCTTTTAAATGTAAATGCACTTAATGCTTTTGAATTGGGTGTTTCCATTTAGCAAAATAAACTAGGAATTTCACGTTGAAGCAGCCCCACTCTGCTGTCATATTACTGCAATTCATCAATGCAAGGTACTGTTTCGAAGCCCAGCCTGTCAAATGAATACTTGTATTGCAAGATCGACTGTTTTCCTAAATTAGTGAATTATAGGTTCACACATTTGGATGTAGTAGGTCATTGAAACAAAGAGTTAAAAATCAAGCCATTCATTCCTTTAATCCTTTAAAACTGTATTCCTGTAGTCACAACGTTCCCCTCCCATTCTTCGCTCTCCACCTAATAATTCATGTCCTGCCACATCCCAAGCCTCTGGCTCTCTGCTCCTGTGCCAGAGAGCACTATTGCCCAAGATATGTTAGCGATGCATCTGTAGCTGACTTTTATCTGAAATCAATGCTTCATTTGAATGAGTCCCTCAGCTGTGGAATATAACTGCATGACTGTCAACCGAAGACAGTACATTTACATCGGTGTGTTTTAATGATTTTGTGCTCAAATTAAATTCTGAGTGGTTCTTGCTATTAATAGTAAGACTATTACTATTGCTCATGACTTTTTCAAAATGACTTTAAAATTATTATTACACTTCAGCATGTAACTCATCCTACAACATTTGTGCTTAATAATAAGACCTTAAATTATGCTGGTTATCAAGGAGATGTGTGCTTTAGTTGGTATTTTAATTTAAAAGTGACAAACTTACCAAATTAGTACCATTAGTACTCGCATCCAATTATTTTACCTCTAGAAAAACAGTGCATGATTCTGCATTATATTGCTAACTGGTATTTGTTATTTCATTATCATAATCATAATCATATCATGTAGCGGGTGAATGACGGGGAGTCTCACACATTTAAGAAAAATACTATGGTCTTTCAAAAAAAGGTGGTATGCAATGCAGCAATACATGCATATAATAATCCACACCATAAAGAAATATCTGCACGTATGCAACATGCAAACTTTTGTTTAAAGGGGTCATATGCTGTTGCAATAAGAAGAACATTATTTTTTGTATTTGGTGTAATGCAATGTGTTTATGCGGTTTAAGGTGCAAAAAACACATTATTTTCCACATACTGTACATTTTTGTTTCTCCTCTAAGCCCCGCCTGCTGAAACGGGTCTATTTGTACGAAGCTCATCATTCTAAAAGCGAGGTGTGCTCTTATTGCCAGGCTATCCAGTGCACTGTGATTGGCTGAATACCTCTAGCATGCAGGGGCGTAGCACCAAATTCTGGGCCCTATGCAAAAGCACTGGCCATGGGCCACTGTAAGCTCGAGGTTAGCAACTACCTACGACACCATTTAATAAATCAATCAACTGATGCATTTACCCAAAATATCAGCATTTACATTAGTTAACAACATTTATTGTGATCTTAGAATTACATTTAACGGAAAATTAAATTTCACTCCCCAAGGGCCCTGGTAATTTAGTCCCACTTTTCACCCAACTACGACGCCCCTGCTAGCATGCGGCGGAAATGTTACACCCCTTACCATAATGTGATGCTGGGTCCTGGTTCAAATGAGGCATTTGTTGCATCCAGTGGAGATTTAATTACTGATTATCATGACTTTTATCATTATCATACTGACTTTTTACTTGTTGCTTCGCATCGTGCCTCATAAATATAACACCATGCCTGCATTTGTTGCTGTATGTTACCCTTCACTGCTCAAAACTTGCGTTTGAATAGTAAGTAGGTTTATTTCACAAGAAAATGTAACTTACTTAACATTTGTAAGTCAGAAGCATAGGTTACTCTCCAGGTTTTAGGAGTCTGTCCTCCGTAAATTTCTTTAAAAAAAAAAAAATCTTTGGAAGCACAAAGAAAGTAGTTTCACTTTCACAATGAAACACAGTGTCTCCAGAACATGGCGCCCGCAGCAACACTACGGTGAGAATAATAGCTCCGCCTTCTTTATTTGCGTAAAGATTTGGTGGGTGCTTGAAAATAAACCCACTCTGTGATGTAGAAAAGTGGGGGCTGTTTAAACGGGCCGTTTTAGGGAGGCATGGACAAGTCATTACTTTTAGTTTTGAAGCATTGCAATTGCAGGGATCTTATCTATGGACCAACAGCTCCATATGACCTCTTTTACAAAGTAGACATTTTTTGATTTTGCAGCATGAAATTTGTTGGTAAGAGAAAAATGCTGCATTGAAGAATATAAAGTATAATGACATATACTGTATTGACATATATTGAAGAAGTTTACATATAAATACATCTCCTATGTTCAGTTATTTCACTTTAATTTTGTAGAAAAGGACATGCATTGCCTTTAGAGTAAAATTGGTCAACCTAATAGTAAATATGAGTGTATACTGTATATACAGTATATATATATATATAGTCTCCTTGTGTATTTCCTATTACTCATCTTTTTTAAACACTAGGACAAAATTAAATCCTGGGAGGTCAATGGGGTCACCAATAGATGATGGAAAGCTAATGAAAAATATTAACTTAATCCAGGTGTGGCCTTTTTACCTCGATATAAGGGGAACAAATAAATATGTGTGACAATATATATTGCACAAGTGTTATATAAAAACAACCATAACATCAGTCTATACCTTGCAATATTCAGTGTTTCAACAGCTGCAGCAGATGCATTATGTACTGACAATCTATGACATGATCTGTGCAAATACAGCAGCCTTGGGTTTTGATTCAACTCCATTGCCACTAACACTTGTTATTTTGATGCTGGTTTCAGCAATGCAGAAACAACAGAGCTGTCAAGGTTTTGGCAGTACTAGAACATATTTAGGCATAAAAAGGTGTGTAGTTTCAATAGCTTGAAACCCTGAGGATTTATGGCACCGACTCTAAAGCGCTGTAGTTTCTTACTGATTGCTTTGTGTGTTTGTCCCCCTGCAGCTAGACAGGCACAGGCACATGTGGCTGAAGGAATTTTCTCGTCCTGTAATAAAAGACCCCAGAGTGCTGTACAGTCAGGGGTCTGTCACGTAAGAACCATAGGATAATGTGTAATATATGTGTGTATGTGTATGTGGAGGTTTTTGCTGAAGCCTGTTTTGCACTGCAGGGTATCTGCTCCTTCCTCTGCTTAATAAAATGTTTTTTCTTCTCTCTTACATACACTGACTGCGCTGTGCTTTATCACAACTGTCAAACCTGCAAATCTGACCCTAGAGCCATTTGTGCTTACATAACATGAATGGTACATCATCAACATGTCCTAAATGAATGCATGTATTCAGCATGCTCACATTAAAATGTGATTCATCAAATTCAATGTTAGTAATATACATAGATACATTGTTTACTTTAATATTTGAATGTATTTTTTTTCATTTAATAAAAAGCTTTTTCATTCATATAAAAAATAAATTATTAAATATTTTTACATTTTTTAAAAATAGTATCAATGTAGAAACTAAATTACATTAAAATGTACCTGGACCTCCAACACTACAGCCAATATATACAGTATTACATTACATTATGAATTTACATTTAATTATTTTTTTAACAAGTATTTTCATATGAAATATAAATAATTATTTTAAATACATTTATGTAAGTTATGTATTTAATTAAATTTAAATTTGGCTGCTGTCACATATTTTATGAGTGAACTGCATTGAGAGGACCTGACCATGGGCCACATTTAAAAATAATGATGACTGGTGATATTTCATATGTTAATTACATTAATTAGGGGCCATTTACAAAGCAGTTAACTGAAATGATTAAATTTCCTGCATGTTTACAATCATTTGCGGTTCATAGATTTCACATCTGAAAGACGCTTGTTTTCGATTTCTGTTCGAACGTTCACTTAAACGTATGAATATTCGAGAGATGAGCTTTGAGATGGTTTCTGTGCAGCATTCTATAAATGAGGCCCCCGATCTGTAGTACAGACTCCTGATAAACTCTGCAAAAAGAGGTCAAATTAATAATGACCTTTGAGTGAAACTCAATCAGCAGAACTCACTGAGTTCAGGAATGAGACTGTAGCTTGTACAAGCAGTGCCACAGGCTAAATGTCAATCATCTGCAACCAACAGTTTCATTCCTACAGGGTGACGCCAGTAGCATTATGATCGAGTCTGCCAATTCAAATCCACCAGCAGTTATGGGAACCCGAATAGTTTAAAGTTTGCGTTTGAAATAAATACAAAATATTAAGACTCAATACATTTAGTATTAACGGTTCTTTAAAGACATGACGTTCATAAACACTGAGTGTAATGGACATTTTTATACTGTAATAATCCCTCCCATTTTTCCAATTTACTTAGTATGCTACTCTAGGCAAATGAGCGACCAGATCTCACCCATTATGAAAATAGACACAACTTTGATGTATTTCAAATCATGAGATGAGTGGAACAGCAAATTTGAGCTTGAACTGATGATTGGGTGGAAAAAGCAAAAAAAAAAGCAATAAAAAAAAATTTGACATGTATGTCTTCTGTCATTTAATTATGAGATATTCTGGCATTCTGCCATCGCAAATATTGCACTGCCCTCCCCCAGAGCATGTTTCTCCCCCAGGCACACACGCACCACATTTGGGAATCCCAGCGAAGCAGTCTGAAGTGGTTTTGAAAGCTGTTAAAATGAATTACACATAGTACCAGAACACAAATTATTTTTTTTCTTTTCATTTTTTTTTTAAAACAAAATAGTACCTGTGCTAGAGTGAACTCTCACTCTAGAGCTATGACTGAATCAATACATAACATTAAGTTAACAACATGTGTTTATTTTGGAGCAAAAGTAGGCCTGAATGAAAGTTTACTTTGGCTTAATATGGATTTAATGTTGATTTTGAGACTTTTTGACCACACAGAATTCTCATTGGACAAGAGTAAAAACTTGACAGACAAGCAATTGTGGTCAGTATTTTTTAATATGAGGGCTATTTAGTGAAGGGTCAGCTGCCAAATTTAAAAACATTTGCACAATGAACAACATGATCATACTGATTTTGTTGTTATAGCGCCCCCTAGGGCAAAAAACATGGTATAAGAATGTTGGTTTCCAAATGTAATGATTATAATCAAGTTTACGCTTAGTGTTCACCATTAGTCAAATTGTTTCTTTTAAATAATTCAATTCTGATAATAATTAAATGATTATCATGTTTTTGAGTATCTTTGCAGTAAATGCTTTTTTAATAGTTCATGTGAAAAGACTTAAGTCAAGATAAAAGAGAAAACGTGCAATATCAGAAATTATCCTGACAGAAATAGAAAGCGTGCAATAATTGGGATCTATAGAAGTGTTCTTTTTATATTTTAATTTTAACCCTTACATATGCAAACTGGGGTAGTAACCTAAGCCACAAATGCTATACTTGTACCTTCAAGGTACATATTAGTAACTTTTTAAATGATAATACCTCAGTTTTGTACGTTTTTTTTTTTTTCTGAGAGTGTAGATTTCTTGAATTATAAGCTGAACTGAAATATAGGCCTAAATTATTTTATAATAGTGCCACCTAGTATCAGATGCATGTTAGTGCACATGAAAGAAAGAACCCATCTAGACTAGAAACCATTCATGTCACTCAGATCTGAATCTGTCCTAATGTAGTATTATAGCTATAGCATACTAACAGAAAGACGGGCAAAGACTTTAATTAACAGAACTGTATTCAGGGCCGGATTATGACTGTATGATCAAAATCTCTTGTTCTGGGTGGGGATTAGCTATGAATATGTTTAGTTATTTCATTATTGTTTTTTAAAATAGGAAAATAATGGTTATTTTAAGAACTGATCATTGAGATTCTCTGGGAGACCCAAAATATTGGGCAAAATATTAGGCAAAAAAACCCCTCAATTTTCAACCAGTTTTTAAAAAGTGTATATTGTCCATCCAATAATTCTCCAAAATTATTAGCTATCCTCTGTAGGTTTGAGGATGAAATATATTGTAATTTACCATATCAACCAGTTTATGTGAGGAACAGACTGAAATTAAAGTTACAAGTTGTATGGGCACAATATGTAAGATTTTTTTTTATAAAATATCCAAAAAGCGCACAGTGTTATATATTTCATGCAGTTGTGTACTTTATCTCAAAAGTTCCCTAGGATTTGTAAATTAAAGAAATTCCAGATTTAAATAATGACCGGTCCCTCGTCATTATTGCCTATTATTACACGGCTCTCTGGAATGCTTGATTCTGATTGGTCAGTTGAGACATTTGCAGGTTCGTTCTTTTCAAATAAT
>JAUMHQ010000089.1:5396670-5407570 GCA_032361165.1 Enteromius paludinosus | reverse complement strand
TTAGGCTGCATTAATTAGATCAGCCGGAACCGGGAACACTCCCCTTAACACACAATGTACTCGTTACATCATAAAAAGAATGACATCTACGCTAAAATTAGTCTGTCTCTCTTTTATTCCGTTTCTCAGTCCATATCCAAATCAGATGGTGTACCAACACAAAGAGATGATCTTCATCGGAGTCCAGAACACCTAGATAAGCTCCGTGGACAGATCACAGGAACCAAATGCACACAAACACACACACACACACACACACACACACACACTATAAGTCCTTTGCACAATCTGACATGCACTTAATATTGAACTGGAAATAGGTGCTGGGTGTCCGGCCAGAGGAGAACTGGCCCAAACTAAGCCTGGTTTCTCCCAAGGTTTTTTTTCTCCAATCTCTCATGGATGGGATTTTGGTTCCTTGGCGCTGTCGCCTCTGTCTTGCTTAGTTGGGGACACCTGATTTCCAGTGATTATCATCATTTTGATTACAGAGACTGTCTCTGCATTTAGTAAATAAATAGTTTAATCTCATCATTATACATTACCATAACTCTATTCTCCTATTTGATAATGTTCAGTGCTTTGCTACAATCTGTATTGTTAAAAGCGCTATATGAATAAAAGTGATTGATTGATCTGTCTATTTTGAACATATGCCTTAGTCCTTTTACTTATTTTATAAGCAAAGTTCATATGAGCTTCATACATAATTCATATAACATACAATAAATGAGTAAATAAATACAACAATAATAATAATAATAATAAATGAATAAATAACAGTAATAATTTTAAAGTAATGTTGGCTAGTTGAATAGCCAGCTTTAACCCACAGACCTATGGGCTGAACTACTCTAACTGCACTTTTGTACAATAAGTGCTATTCATGTTTTTATCCACCAGATGTCCACATTTAAAATGGAATCTTCAGTGCTTCCCAAAACATTGTTTCACCTGAGTTCCTCGCTTCATTTGAATTCCTTATTTTATTTCATTCCCTCTTTGATGATAGTGAACGTACAGGTTACTCTCGTAACCCAGGTTCCCTGAGACACAGGAATGAGTACTGGGTCTGCTAAGACGCTATGGGAAAAACTTATTTTTTCCTCCTAACTGAAGCCTATTCAATCACGCAGTGAAACTGCACGGCCATTGGTCGCTGCAGTGGTACTAAGACAAACCAATCGGCTGGCTGCCGTGCAGGTGACCAATGGCTGTCACTCTCGCCAAAGCCCACCAAAAGGGGTATGTATATAAGCACTTACAGCACGGCGCGGGACGCAGTACTCGTTCCCGTTTCTCAGGGAACCTGGGTTGGAAGTAACCTGTACATTCCCTGTCGACACTTTACTAGTCCATTTGACTAGTCTCAAATGATTGCTACGATGGCTTTTGCTCTGAACGCTTAAATGATAGTACTTACACTGTCCAGTGTATAAAAACTGTGTCTGTTCCCTGAATAGTAAGGTCAAAACATAAATTTAATGCAGGATCTAAAAAAATCGTAATTAAACCAGAAAAAAACAAAATACATAAACAGAAATAATTTTTAAAGCTTGGGCTCCTAAACATTAGATCACTTGCACCAAAAGCAATTATTGTGAATGAAATGAGCACATATAATAGTTTTGATGTACTCTGATTAACAGAAACCTGGCTAAAAGCTAATGATTATATTGGCCTAAATGGGTCTACTCCACCAAACTACTATTACAAGCACGAGCCCCAGAGTGGTCGTGGTGCTGGTGTTGCAACAATATACAGTGATATTCTCAATGTTACTCAGAAAACAGGATACAGGTTTAATTCATTTGAATTACTTTTTCTTAATGTTACTGTACTCCTCCAGATATACAAAAGAAATCTCTTGTCTTAGTTACTGTTTATAGACCGCCGGGACCAAATACAGACTCCCTAAAAGAATTTGCAGAATTCCTTTCCGAACTATTGGTTAATTTGGCTAAAGCACTAACTGTCTGGGATTTTAACATTCACGTTGATAGTAAAAATGTTGCATTAGGACTTACGTTTACTGACCTGATAAACTATGTAAAGTTGGAGTAAAGCAAAATTTCACTGGGCCCACTCATCGTTTTAATCACGCTAGATTTAATTATATCACATGGAATTGATCTTACTGATATAGATATCATACCTCAAAGCGATGAGGTGCAACGAGGTGCACTAATCCTCACATGAAACATACACTGAGGAGGCGGATAGTGCCTGCATAATTCCCTCAAACATACTCAATCTCAACCGTGAAATACACAGCTCTCCCCTTGGGCGGGGAAAACATCAGAGCGTGAGAGAGTCAACGAGCGGGCGCGGCTAGACTGTGCCTTTTTTCCTCAGAGCGCTAAAACAGCACGCTGCGTGGGCGCTCTTTACGGACCCAATTATTGCAGCTATATATCCCTCAATGTTGCAATGTTATGTCTTGTGATCATCTGTTTCATGTGCTTTTGCTGAGGTATTTTTTACCCCTGATTGCACACTGCCCATTGTACACTGGACAGTCTGGGAGGGATTTTTTTACCCTCATTTCCTAATGTATCTTATTCCTTCTTTTCTATGATGGCGCCGACAAATGGCTGCCGTCGCGACTCTGTGGTCGCACAATAACATTTCACTGCATATTGTACTCTGTATGATTGTGTATGTGACAATAAATTTGATTGATTGATAGTATTTACAGATAAAGGAGACACGAGCATATGCTGGCATGCGAGCCCTCAACCCAACTGCTTAACTATTCATTCTTCTGCTCAGACAGCCGAGGAGGATAAGCTACTCGAAAGGACTTATTTACTCCTGCATAATAACCGGCAGAGCAAAGACACACCCAAAGCCCTGCGCTCTCAGTCTCCGAACTTCGTGAGAGACGTGAAAACAGGCGAGCGGGGTATTACAGAAAATACATAGCGAGTGGAGTGGAACTCGTGCCTTCGTGAGAGCACTACATTCTGCGTGGAGAGACCAGGCAGTAATGTACGAGTTCACTCGTGGTAAGAAGAGCTTTAGGTCTTACCTTGTTAGTAGACTTACTTCCTCGCCGGGGGCCGGCAGGAGAAATAGCCCTTAGAGAGCGCTCAGAAATGCCTTTGTGCCGGATGGCTTCTGAACGAGAAGAAATCTGAATCCTATCGGTGAAGCGGCCGCTTATATACATACGGCTTCGGCGGGAGTGACAGCCTTTCTGCCGATTGGTTTATCTTAGTACCACTGCAGCGACCAATGTGATTGAATAAGGCTTCAGTTAGGAGGAAAAAATGAGTTTAGCAGACGCAGTACAAGTGAAGTGTCCACAGGGAACTCAACTGCAATGTATTACATAAGGATAGCTGTACAAGGATTACTGAATGAATGAACCACATAAGACACAGCAATGAAGTCGACAGTGACAGTAAAAACCTTCACCAGAGTCAACTCCTACAGGCTATTCTGTGTAGATAAATCCCCATCACTTGTTACTATATTGTGATACCAAGAGGATGTTAGAATTGAAGAGAGAGAAGAGAAGTGGTCCACCAACTGAGCCCTGATGAATCTATTTAAATTTAACAGCTTAATTCATGTTTACTTTATCCATTTTGATCAGATGCATTTCTTGCCAAAACTTAGGCGTATCTGCTTTTTCCTGGAAATATACTCTAATAGCAAGTCGCCATTTGAGTCAGACAGCACAAAGTCAAAATCAAGCATGAGTAAGAGGCAAATAATGTTCTAACTGAAAAATGGGTTGCATGCAGACACCAAGGTTTCCCCACATTTGTTGCCAGTTGAACCACTGATTTGAATTACTTTACACAAGTAGGCTAACTAAGCTTCAAATAAATATACTTAATAACACATCTTGTATAAGATGACAGTAAAGGGTTGTATTTTTGCTTGTTTTTACTTGTGTTATTTTTAATATTATGTATTATGTATTCACAAGCACCATGCTGTTCCACCATGAACATCTAGGGGTCAGTAACACATTGAGATGCATTCTTTTAAAACTGGAACACATGCCTCATCACTCAGAAAGACAATGTAAAATACTTAAGAGCTATTTTAAGAATTTTTCCACAGAAAACTACACATACCTTTTTACTTATTCAGAATAGTATTGACTGCTTGTTAAACTCATTTTTAGAAATACTTTGTCTCAATGGTGAACCATGCTAACTTGACTTAAACTGAAAGAACTTAGCTTTCTGACATGTTTTTGCAAAGAGGCTAGTTACACACCCACACACACAAAAACCATGAAAGCAAATTTTAGGTAAACACTTTATTTTGTTAGCAAAAACAGCACCTCAGAAAACAGGTTACACAATGGGCAACGTCTGTCTTAATTGCCAGAGTACAATGAAATGACAGTCTCTACTAAATAGGCAAACCGCATTGATCTACCACTAACATGCTAGTAATTTAGCGCAAACATGTCCCTTCATTTGTTAATGTGAAAATCTGTTTCTTAGCATGTTTAGCACTTCAGCTAAATGGCTAGCTCATGTTAGTGGCACATCGAGGATAGTCCAGCCTACATGTGGCCATGTTGTGCAAGGTAAGATCTGAAGACAGTATTGTGCAGGGGCCTGAGGGGCCTGATTTTTTAGTGATGTGGATTAAGGCACGACAAGAGCAGTGAGAGCATTTGGTCCCTCTGGAAATCTTTGGTCAGCGTGAATGGTTTATTGCTTTTACAACCTGGTTTATGACGGCATTCCCTATTAGTGCCTTGGACCGGCCGCAGCCATAATGGTTGAGAGGGAAGATCAGGAATGCGTAAGAGGCATGAGGTTTAGAGGACAGAATTGGGGAAGGGGACTCAATCTTGGACGACCTCAGAGGACTCGGACACAACTCTGCCATCCTTGGTCTCAATCATCTTGATCACAACGCTTTTCTTGGTCTGAGATACGGTCTCACCGTAGCCGCTGCCAGAGCTGTAGCCGGCACTAGAGCCGTAGCCGCTACCGTATCCACCACCGTAGCCGCTGGAATAACTAGAGTAGCTGTTGTAGCCGCTGCTTGCACTTTCCAGGGGATAACCACCATAGCTCGCTATTGGGGCAGAAACATGAAGAAGTCAGCTGAGTTTCCTGCATTGCATGGAGTTATAAGAATCGGCATTTTAAAGGTCCTTGCACACTGAGTGGGAAATTTTTGCTAGGGATGTGAAAATGCAGAAAATCAAACCTTCCTGGGAAATTTAAATCCGAATTTAATTTTCAAGTCGGCCAAATGTTTCACCGGTAGTTATTGACAAAACGTTGTATTTCGTATTTGAACATGCCAAAATTTTTGCAGTGATCTTAAAAGCCAAACTTACTGCTCTGTTTTGAGATATTGATGGCCTGGATTCCACTTGCCAGTCTGTTGAAAAAAGAAAACACAAGAAATAATGAGACTCCTATGCAGAATGAAACAATGTGAACTTCATCTAAGAAATAGAGTACTTAGTCTCACAGCAAGCATGCATTTTTTATTGACTCACCTGTCCTCTTCTCCCTCCAGGAGCTTCCTGTATGTGGCGATCTCAATGTCCAGGGCAAGTTTGACATTCATCAGGTCTTGATATTCTCTAATCTGGCGGGCCATGTCCTGCTTGGCTCTCTGCAGGGCATCTTCCAGGTCTTTGATGCGGGCTTTGGCATCTCTCACAGCCAACTCGCCACGTTCCTCTGCCTCTGCAATCTGGTTCTCCAGATTGGCACGCTGTTGAACGAGAAATATTTGTGGTTAGTTTCACTCCTAATGTTTGTTGCTGAACTAACACGCTTGTACATTCTACGTAGTTGCATACCTGTCCTTTCACGGCATCGATCTCAGACTGCAGTCTCTGAATCATGCGGTTAAGGTCAGCGATCTCTGTCTTTGTTGATCTAAGGTCATCACCGTATTTGTTTGCAGATGTCTGCATCTCCTCGTACTGCGAAACGAGCATATGATGTGTAAGATTTAGTATCTCACTCAATGCAATGAACAACTAGATTAGGATTTGCAGCTGACACTCAGTAGTTTACACACCTTGGACTTGTACCACATCTCAGCCTCAGCGCGGCTTCGGTTAGCAATATCTTCATACTGAGCGCGGACCTCAGCGACGATGGCGTCCATGTCCAGATTCCTGCTGTTGTCCATCTCCACAACGACTGATGTGTCCTTGATCTGAGACTGCAGCTCACGGATCTCCTACAAGTTAACAACGAGAGAGCACGACATTAACGAAATGCAGTTTGTGAAAGGTAAATAAACTGTATGTTTGGTGGGACTCTCTAGCTGTAATTTACCTCCTCAAAGATCTGCCTGAGGAAGTTGATCTCGTCAGTGAGGCTTTCCAGTTTGGCCTCCAGCTCAACCTTATTCATGTAGGCCTCATCCACATCCTACAATAAGCAAACATAATTCAGTCATCATTTAATATTCAAGTAAGCATTTATGAGGGTTCGTGGGTAGTAAAAGACAATCTACAAACCTTCTTAATGAGCACAAATTCGTTCTCACATTCTGTGCGCTTGTTAATCTCATCCTCATACCTGAAGAGAAGTGAAGATAATGGAATTTGTTAAACTCATTGTTTATAAATGGGTTTGGTACACTAGGGGGCAGCAGTGCTCTAACTTCTTCAGTAAGAAACACTTATCAGGTTTTTCTGGATTCAATTCGATGTCTCCCATGGGTTTTAGCATTAATTGGGCCATCAGATTTGTCTAGAGCTCCATGAAAGGTGCTGTGTAGATGTTTGTGTTTAGCTGTATAGCTGTAATCTATCTGACACATGCTGACGCCCATTTAATTGAGGCACAGACAATGTTTTTTTTCCATGGGATATTATGTACATCACTGAAATGCCTTAAATGTGATTTAAATCTCAAAAACGTTGGACAATGTGCAGGTGTAGCAGGGCGTGACTACAGCAACCATGCAGTTTCTGTATAAGTTACATAAGAAAATTGACTCCCATAAGACATGTTTGAATTTATAGAGCCTCATTTATTCTGGGAACACTAAAGTGCACAACAAAAGCCTCCTTTGACAATACTTGGGTGCTGTCCATCTCCCAGACCAAATTAAAATAAGGCTTTTGGGAAATCCATTGTACGTACTTGTTTTTGAAGTCCTCTACAAGGCCTTGCATGTTGTGCAGGTCAGCCTCCAGCTTCATTTTGTCATTTCCAAGACTGTCGAGCTGTCTGCGCAGGTTGGCGATGTAGGCCTCGAACATGGCGTCGATGTTGGAGCGCGTGGCTGTCTGGTTCTGAAGGAGGCTCCATTTTGTCTCCAGCATCTTGTTTTGCTGCTCCAGGAAACGTACCTACATTGGCAAGATGAAAATAGAGGTTTTGTCTCAATCAAAGCACAAATGAAAACCATACTTGGCAGTAAGTGCAGCTTCAGAGAGCAACGCCCCCAGACCGATGCTGCAAAGTCATTTTGGAATCATGGTTCTGCGCCAGTTCACAAAAGTGAGACCATATGCCAACATATTGCTTGTGGTTCAAGATCTTCACAAAGGAAGGCACCGTTTTCCTTAAATAACGAGACGTGCACACGTTTTCAGTTTGTAACGCTTTTTCCCTTTGGAAATGGTGACGCATATTCCAGTAGGACATCAAGAAGGATGACTAAAGCTGTGGAATTTGGAATAAAGATGGGGCTATCTATGTAGTTAATATTCAATGGACGGCAAGAGTGTTGGATTCTCTTAAAAGTGTGTGTAAATGGTGGGTGGCAAGCAAATAATTCAGTGATAAGACTTGAAAAACAGCTCAATGTGAACACCGCACACACAATTAGATTACACTAAAGGTGTCACTTCACTAATCAGCTTTCTTATTCAAAACAGTGAGCTTTAATCAAATAATGTAATGCAAAACAGACTGTTATAGTTAAGAGGAAGGGCGCAAAGGCTGAAAAGCGCAGCAGAATATTTCCTCTTGTTGAACACTGTTACGTAACCTATCCAGTGCTATCCAGAACTTGACCCTAGTTCTTCAAATTAAATATTAACTATCTAGGTATGTGACTGTCTTTTCTTCTAAAATGGATCTTTTTGTTTGGAAATGTAATAGTTTGTAATAATTTAACAATGTTGAGATGCAGATAACAGGTTTCATGTCCTAATTTGGGTGTGGACTCTCTACAAGGGTTTCAGATGAGCCTCAGGGCATCACATTCAAATGAAAAGCCCTCACACTCTGACCATGTACACACCCTTTTCTCCACTTTCCAAAAGTCTAGTTTCTTTCTCTTTGATGCGAGCTTATCCAATCCCACATATATTTTCTGTACCTCTTCTAGAGATGTTTTAAGCAATAATATGCAGTCTTGGGGCATTTTTCTATGTTATTACGACCTTTAGTTTGACTACTGCAAAGAAAGAAACTTTAAACCCACCTTATCAATGAAGGAAGCGAAACGGTTGTTGAGGGTCTTGATTTGCTCTTTCTCCTGGGTGCGGACAATTTGAATGCTGGGGTCGATCTCCAGATTCAGAGGTGCCAGGAGGCTCTTGTTGACGGTGACCGCTTGGATGGGTGCTACGGCACCGCCACCCATGCCCATTCCCATGCCCATGCCAAGTCCGTAGGCTGAAGAGCTGCTGATGAAGCCACTACCTCCCATTCCAGCTCCCATGCCACGGTTGGCACCTCCATAGGAGCTGCGCACACTGTAGCTCTGCCGGCTTACACTGGGGCCGGCATAGGACTGACTGCTGAAGCTGCGTGGGACAGATCTAGAAGAAGAGGACTTCACAGTGTAGCTGGTAGTCTTGCCGAAGGACATCTTGCTGGTGTGTTTTCTGTCTTGTGCTGGTAGAGAATGACCTGGAGCAGGGGGAGCGAGAGCAGCAGATATGAGCCTTGTCTGCTGTGCTGGAGAAACTCGAGCAGATAGAGAACAGCAGACTCTGCCTCTTACTATATGTGCTGCTGAATGGGAGGAGCCAAAAGGAAGCTCTGATTGGCCGGTGCTTAGGTGTAGTGGGTGGGTGTGGTGGAAATTCAACACCCGTATCCCTACATTCCTAGCCTGTCCAGTACATGGATGTTTTAGTAATTCAATTTGACTAGAAATAAATATATATTTTTTTAAAAGTTCATGGTTGAAACAAAGAAAATGGCTTAATAACAGTTATCCTTTTTCTTCGGATAATTCTGGTTAATAGCCTATGTATTATTTGTTGTGTCAAAGAATGGATTGCATTGATAAAAGCCAAAATACAGATGGTGAACATAATAATATGTCAATAATATTAAACACTGCACTCTAATGCTGCAACATCATCTGTGTCACACTGAAATAGCATGCAACTATGGATTTGCTTATACAAATAAGACATCTGGAAGGCGTCAAATTTCACTTTAAAACTTTAGATAGCTGACATGTTTTATCTCTGAGCTCTGGAAGCTGCACAAAGTGGAGCATGTGATGTCCAGCTGTGCTTTAGCAAATTATCTCCAGTGATATACCATTTAAATCTATACAAACATTGTGTAATCTATACAGGTGAGCTAAACATGGTGGAAATTAAGTATGTTAAATACTGTAATACTTTGCAAATCATAACTTGATAGACAGGACTATAAGCAAACCTAGTTTAAACTGTCTTACATCGTGGAGGCCACCAGCAGTTTCTCAGGTTACGGCAGGCAAAAATCTACCCCTAAGGTCCCAAAGCCCTCTGGAATCCTAAAGTCATCCAGGTTTATGGTCTTTCTGGGTTTATAGTTAAAAAACCAGAGGCTTGTGTTTTAAAACATGCCTTAAAGGTGATGAAGGTTCTGTATTAAGCTTTTTTTAAGCCCTTGCATGTTCAAGATGCTTCTAGATGACCACACCAATGCACTGGAATTATGGTTAAGCTTTACAGTATTTGCTCAAACAAAACTGTATCTGCCTTGACCTGTTCCTCCAGCACAGTCCTTTCCATTGACCACTGTTTTCACCAGGTGTTTCTACAGTTGGGTCATCAGGCGTGGTGTGCACTTTTACATTTAAAAGGCGTCATTGAAGTCAGTAATGTTAATTGAGTCAGATAACAACTTGAAGCGCCTTAGGAGTTTCCACAGGAATGGGATGACCTGCTGTAGTGCACGTGTCAAATGTTGTCTCTATGAGTGTCCGCTGTCTTTCATTATTGGATGATACAAGAGCATTTGGAAAAGTTGCTGATGTAATCATCAGTATCTTGAGATCCCCTCTGCTTTGATCTTCTTTTGGTTTTCAGTCATGGATTCATAACACCTAAAGGCGCTGGCCTTTCCTAAGATTACAGAATCCCAGCTATTGTTTTTGAGAGGAACCAGAGAAAACCTGATCAGGGTCACTTTTTCTATGCGGATATAATACAGTTTTATTTCCACTCATGCCCTGATAGTAACTTTGGACTTCACAATATCCAAACAATTAACAAGAGAACATTTATTTATTACTATATAGCAGCCTGAAAATAACAATGGAATGTGACTTTACAAAGGAAACTAAATTAGATGCACACTGCTAAACAACAAAACAAACAAAGAAAATCTTCCCATAAATGTTAAAATGATTATTAATATAATAATATTTGTTGAATAATAAATAATAATTGTCAGTGGTTTAAGTAAATTACAATTTCTCCCATTAGGTAAATAAATAAATAAATGTTAAAGTAAATAATAATAATAAAAATAATAATAACTTATTAAAAAATAAACTGTTATAATAATTTGTAAGTGTTTTAAGTAAAATAAAATTATTAAATATTCTCTAAAATTCTCTGAATATTTACTTTTAAGTAAAATAAAATGAAAGACGTCTTATTTATAAATAAATAAAAGCATGTTCAATTAATTTATATATATATATATATATATATATATATATATAAATAAAAAAAACAAACTATAAATAAATTTTCTGT
>JAUMHQ010000089.1:5353422-5394523 GCA_032361165.1 Enteromius paludinosus | reverse complement strand
TGATAATGTTCAGTGCTTTGCTACAATCTGTATTGTTAAAAGCGCTATATAAATAAAAGTGACTTGACTTGACTTAAGGGTTTGTGGTTGTCTGACGTATTTTTCATCAAATGCCAACTGTTCTCTATAGGAGAAAGATCTGGACAGCAGGCAGGCCAATTCAGCACCCGGACTCTTCTACTACAAAACCATGCTGTTGTAATAGCTGCATGGCCCACAGGACACAACAGCGTTTCTGGACCATGTTCACCTACTGTATGTTTTCCTTTTTGCAGGACAGAGCTTTAGTTGGCTTCTGCAGATGGCACAGAGGATTGTGTTTATCGACAGTGATTTCTGGAAATATTCCTGGGCCCATTTTGTAACTCATGCCGATGAGTGATGCAGTATTGTCTGAGGACCCAAAGACCACAGGCATCCAAAAAAGGTCTTCGGACTTGTCCCTTACACACAGGGATTTCTCCAGTTTCTTTGAACCTTTTGATGATGCTATACACTGTAGATGATGAGACTTGCAAAGCCTTTGCAATTTGACATCTTTAAAGTATTCCACAATTTTTTCCCTCACTCGTTCACATCTTTACTTCTGAGAGACTGTGCCATTCTAAGACACCCCTTTTATAGCTGATCATCTTACAGACCTGATGTCTATTAACTGAATTAGTTGCGAGATTTTCTTCCAGCTGAATCCTTTCGAATATGGGTTGTGTATTTGCTATTATAAAATATATATATATATATAATATATAACTATATATAACACAATATTACTCTTTTGCAGTATGATTATATCAAATATATGCAATCTAGGTGAGCATAAGAGACTTCTTTTGTTATAAGTTTTCATTTTTTTGTGTTCATAACATTTTATTAAAAAATTAGATTTTTACTGGAAAAACCTATGGCATATGACATACACATTATTGCTTTGTTTGTAATGTTAAAGGCTGTCACTTGGCAAATCATTGCAAATCATTTTTGCAAATTTGACAAAGCATTATCAGTTGTTTGCCCTTTGTATAACATTACCTTGATGACAAATCAGCAGATAACATTTCAAATATACCACAGAAAACTAAATATGTAAAGCCTCGTTCACACCAAGCACGATAACGATAAAGATAACTACAAAGATAACAATATTAGCGGACACACTGGCGAACGATATTGTCTGTTTATTCTCAGCGCACACGCATCTTATGTTTCTATCATTCATCAGCTGGAATAAACTCTTTCTGAAAATGATTCCAATGATATCGGTTCTCTGTGCCTTTTTTGTTATAGTTGTGGTGTGGACGCTGCTATTCTTTAATACTGAGAATGATTTTTAGCGTTTAAAAATCTTTATCATTGTCATGCTTGGTGTGAATGGGGCTTAAGTGTTCCAGCTATTCATTTTATCAATTTTTTTCAAAAGATCTACAAAATCAATGAAAAATTGCAAAAAAACAAATGATATCTTTCAGCAGGACCCAAACTATCTCACTCTGGCCCTTGTCCAGCGAGCCATTCGTGCATAAGAATGAAAGTAAATGAACACAGATTCTAATGTGGCCACATATTCACATAAATCCCAAATGTCTCAGGATGACTAGGCATTGTAAAAATGCCAACAACTTGGATCTGGGATATTTTCGGACAACCTCCAATCTCAATGAGTCTAAACAATTCCAGCATAAAACATCTGCAGCATTTGTTCAAAATCTGATTGTAGGACTGAGAAAGATTCCTCCGAGGTGAAATACTCTGCATCTGCTCAGTACTTCCCCAGTGGTCGCCTGACCAGAAGCCACGCCCCTAGTTGTCATGGCAGCAGGGTTACCACAGAACACAAACTACTACTGACACACATTCACGTTTCCTGGCCTCTGTTACAGTGAGTGGATGACAAATTTTGATATGTTACCATGGAGGCTTTTGAAGCGCCTCCGTGATTACTAGTAAGCTTATCATGAAGCAAAATATGTGTGAGGAACAAACAGTTTGCGCAAGTTTATTACGAGAATAAGCTTGCATTACACAAACACACAAGAAAAGTCTTGTCGTATGAATATTTATAAAAGATAAAAGAATCATCACAAAATAACAAATCTGGAAAAGGAAGTTACTATTGTATTGTGCTGTCTTTCTTGAACAGTTTGTGAAACAACACATGCATATTTTCATAGTTCAGAGTAGTTTCATAGGAAAAAAACATTTAATGTAATCGCCGAGGGCAAAGGTACTTCAAACACTTCAAACTCATAAATCTCTCACCTTGAATCTACTCAGGTATGTCAGATATGGCAAGAATGTAACACACAAGCTGCTAAAATAATATGGAATTGAAAAGCGCACTGTAAAGCATACAAATAAGACAAATTAATTGTCTGAAATGCTTCCTTTTGATTTGTCAGTCGTGACATTTCGAGGTCACATATTCCTTTATTTATTGGCTATTTTAACTTTTTAGCTAGTGTACTAAGAGGCTAGCGTTACTTATGTAAGTTAATTATGTGTAGTCTGTATCTTGGCAAGCTGCATTGAAATTTTGATACAACTGATTGATATATGTTTATATAAGGCCTTTTGTATGTAGTGTTTGGTTGTTGGGTGGAGATTTCTCACTCCTGACAATAGCAGACAAAATATCCTTCCTCTCTAAAGTATCCTCTCCGTCACATTTTGACGTTTGGTCAAGACCCTTCAGTTACTGTACAGGTATTTACACAAAAAATGATCCCGCTCCGTACACACACTGTCATCTCATTCAGAAAACATACTCGCGTTCGGTAGCATGACGCAATCGGTCACGAGATACACAAGAGCCAATGGCATTTCACAACCAACGTTGATGTAAGGATTCTTGAAGCGGCATTTTTTTAAATCGCGTGTCTGTTCCTCTCACAAATCAATCGTTTTGCCTCAAAAGACTTGGAATACTCATATTTTTCAAATATATGATGACGGTGGTTGTATCTTCCTGCTATATCTTGTGTTTAATTGACAGATGTTGGTTTAGAGGCAGGGGTTGGGTTACGTGCTCATAAATGTGTAAATAATATCACTTAAATAAAACTGTTTTGTTTACATTGAAAAATCACACCCCTACATATGCAATATTGCCATTGTTTTTACCCAATATATCTTTTAATTATGCGTCTGCATCTTTATTCATATCTTTACTATCGCGTCTGCATTTTGACGTTAAGGGCTTCCTATTTAAAACAATGGAGGACTTCACGTCGAAAAGTGACTAAAAAGGGGTGCCTTGACCATCAAAAAGCGACACAAAAGGGTCTTGACCAAGCATCAAAATGTGAGTTGGAGTGTGAGAATTTGTTGCCAATAAATATGGTGGCGAATGCCGACTCTCTCTGGTTAGGACCTGGATATTTTTGGATTGCATGGGAAATCCATGGAAGAATTACAGCCGTTTCTACAACTACAACAGCTATTTCTGCAGCCCAGGCCCAGTTTGTGTGGGTGTGTCTAGAAAGAAAGAAGGGGGGAAAAGCAGAGCTGGAAGAGAGGAAAATCTTTGTGGTACCATTGTTTCAATAAGTGCCTTTCTTACTTAGCTAGTTAAAGTTATGTAAAAAAAATATGGAAGCTTGTTTCCACCAAGGGATAGGAAACAAAAAGATAAAGATCACTATTCTGAGAATAGAGATAGAAAATCATGATTCCGAGAAGAAAGTAGAAAATAGAGAAAGGAAGAAAAGTTGGAATTTTTATTTTTAAAAAAGCATGTTTATATTTTTTGATATTTTCAGTGTCAACATTGAAATATTATTTTCACATAAAAGGTTTTTTATTTTACATTTCTTTTAAGTTTTTTATTACAAAATGGGATTTTTACTGGAAAATAATTATTATATATATTATTGCTTGGTTTGTAGTTTTCATACTGTCGTGTTAACTGTATACTTGTTATCACAAGTATTTTTTGCTAATTTAACAAAGAATCATGTGTTTGCCCTCTATCTAACAGTATCTTGATCAACATTTGAGATAATGTAGAATTTACAGGAGAAAAGCAAATATGTAAATCTGTTAGTAAAAAAAAAAGTACAAATAGTCAAAACTGTACAATATAAATTCAGAAAAAGTCCTAATTATTAGCTTGTTTATCAATTTTTCCACAGCAGAAACTAAAAACGTAATTACTAATATATGAAATGTATGGATTTTGTGAAAAAGTCAGAGTTACGAGATGCACTGTATTCATAATTATCACCTTTCTCAGAATTGTATATATTTTGCAATTCTGAGTTTGTATTTCTAGTTCGTAAGAAACAAAGCGGTGCATTGGTTGTGGAAACAAGCTTCCAAACATAATAGTGCAGAATTCTCAATCATACTGTCATAAAAGTGCATTTCATTCCAATTTCACATAAAACTGGAATAAAATAGAAAATAATAATAAAAATGATAAAGCCTGGAAATAATAATGTTTGAAATGTTTTTTCTTCCATAATATACTGTTTCAAATGCTTCTTTTTGAAAATAGCAAGCGGTAGCCTATAAACATTACGCTAGTATTGCACTCCTAGTCAGATCTTCCCTTATCTCATAGTTGGACTGTTCCTCCTGTTATTATGATCTTTGTATTGTTCTTCACTCATCTCTGTACATCTCTCTGTCTCCTCCCTTTTCACACAATTCACTCACACCTTCGGTAAATGAATCACCTGCTACTACCAGACAGGAATCTCTGGCAAACATCTATTATTCATTATGCAGCAGTATTCACTGTACTCTATATCTGTACCTATCATGGGTTTTCAGTTTCCTAATTACCTACACACCCAGTTCAGGACACTCCTTTTACACTTTGATTAAGATCATTTAGATGTAGATTGCTGTTGTTGACAATGCATTACGCTGGGTTATTTTGTTGGGCTTTCCCTGACCATGTTGATTCAAATTGGTGAGCACACACCGCACTGGCCACAAGTCAAACCTGTTTCGTTGCAAAACAGAGGGCGAGAGAAAAGCATGGTGGTGTGTCCACCTCTTTCTGCCGCACCCTCCTGATAATCAAACTGATTAGACAAGCCACAGGTCACCCCACACCTTCTACACGGGTTTCTTTACAAATCAGTGCTAAAACAATTTAGTGACACAGGTCATAACCTGCCGAACCTGAATTCTGATCCTAGAGGCTCTTTAAGCAATCTTAGAAAGTGAGTATTAGACTAAAAGGTCAAACATTTCCAAATAACGGGGCAGGAACAGAAGGAATGTGGGTGGAAGTGTTTCAGCGCTGTATGACATCATGATCCACAGTGATTTGAGCCATACTTTAAAGATGACCTAAGCGCTCATCTCACCATTAAATGTTTCTAAGTCTAAGTCAAATTGAAGGGTTTTCTCTAAAGAAATAACCTAAATCAGTGTCTTTAGATTTCTCCTCAATTATTTTTTTTATCATTTTTTTTTTTTATTACTTAGGAGAGGCGCTCAATAATTGTGAGGAATCAGACATTGTCCACATATATCAGCAGATTTACTAAATCATAAAAATAAATCAATAAATCATTTACAGTTCAACAAATCCCATTCTCCCTGCATTTGGCTACAAAAAACTATGTATAATATTACATTCTCATATAATTTCTCATATTATATCACCTCACATATGTCTCAAGATTTTACCATATAGACACGTGCTACCTGGAACTGATTTTTTTCTTGAGAGTTCTTCAATTTTCTCCAAAATCAGACTAGAAGATAAAAAAACTGGAACATAGACTCTTTTTTTTCAAAATCAGACCAAAAGATGAAAACAAAACAACTAACAACAAATTCTGTCAGGGCCTCAATTTTGTCACGATCATTCTCTGTCATGATAATTTCCTCAAAAATAGACCAGAAGATGCAAACTTCACCAAAGATTCAACAGGCAACCAAAGCAAAGCAAACAAGAGCATTCCACCCGGGCCTGATTTTTGTCTTGACTTCTTCATGTAGAGTTGGAATCCATTAGTGATTTATATATTTTAGTTAATGTTAAATAACATACTTTTTGAGATAAAACAGCTGTAACAGCAGACTGATTTATTCCTGCTGTCATGGAGACCAAGAGACGCCTCTGGAACTTTATGACCATGCAATTCAGAGGGAAAAAAACCTGGAGAAAGCTATAAAATGGCTGGCAAAGTTTTTAACTTTCCTAAGAGCACTGTGACGTACAATGTAACGAAATGGAAAATAGCACAGCTCAGTCCAGGCCATCTTAATAAATAAGCAACTGTACGAGAAGGGCTCAAACGTAGGAGAAACTATTACAAGACCAGAAACAGAGAACTGTCCAGATGTCAACAATCTCTACAGCTGTCTAAGATTTTGCCTCTTTAGTGGGTCCAATATGAAGTCACACCTGGGTACAATTATAAATGTATTGAATTTATTAGGATATTAAAGAGAGTATTGTTTAACAGAAACAAAATGACTAAATACTTTCTAAAAGCATGGTAACCCCAGTGTGTTATCCAGAGGCACAGATATCCGCTTCTTTGTGGAAGAAACAACTGTTTTGGTATAATATAACTTATCCCAGCTGCAGACATCAAACTTTGACTGTTACAAAAGGAACATATTAAGTCATTTTATGTGTTCCAGTCTTTGTGAATGTACACTTTGAAGCCCTGCAATTGTCTGCTACAAAATCAAAATATCCAGCAGCACAGGTTTCCTGTTTTCACTCTAGACAAACTGGTTACAAGGTGAATGCACACATGAACTCTAGTGACACTAGTACCGCTTTCATTTCATGATATCATTATTCTAATAAGGGTAACTCAAAGTAATTCTCAAATTATGCACAATACAAAAAAGCATGCGCATTATGCTCTTATCTGAAAAATGCAAAGACAAATTTAATTGGCTTTTAATGTGCAGTAAATTGGACTGATCAGGTACAATTGTTTTTAATTGCTGTAATGGATCTAATAATACTTTAGTGGATGACTGCTTGTGCATGTTTTGAACATTTATGGCTTTGATTTATTACAAACCTGCTTAGTAAAATTTTTGCATGCATGTATGATTCATGTAAAAAAAACACTTTTTTTGTCATTTTAGGTTTAAGAAATGTAGTAAAAAGAAAAACTACTGTAGTAGATATAATATTTGAAATAATACATACATTTTATACATGTCATAATAATATATAACATATTTCATAGATGTAACTTAATTTATTATTTATTTATTTTTACTGCAGAAAAAAAGGGATAAAGCAAATAAATAAATTTTCAAATAGGGTTCGAACCTATGTTAACAGATTTACTCAGTAAACTGATTCATAATATTTGTTAATATGTTGCTGAGATGAGCAAGGACATGCAGCCTGTAAAAGTATTATTGGAAACCTTTATCACTTTGCACAACCAAACGTGAGCAAGTGTGGTTTTGCCAGGTTTTACTTACACATTCACTCTGTAATATGATCTAGTTATAGTGGGCGGAGATTATTTGTCGGTGTATGTGTGTGCCAGGCGGCTCTGAAAGCACACATCCGTATCTGTGTGAGGTCTGTATACACAACTCACAAGACAAAAGTCATGTGTATCTGTGTGAGCGTGCAACTGCGTGTTGGCACGGTTTTAATGCGCTAGTGATGAGTGAGTTGTAGCAGAGCAGTCTGTCTGATTGGACGTCGACTCAAAAGCAGTCTGGCCCCTAAAAAACCATTAGTGAAACATCTTAAGAATTTAAAGCTCACCTTTAAAGAGTAATACAAACACTTGCTGTTTCCTCTCATTGTCTCTGTGGCTCCAGCGTTGTCTCACATGATTAACGGCTGCAACATTTCCTGAGGCTATGTATAGCCATTTAGTATAACTGTGCACAAGAAAAACAAAAGAAAGGAACGCTTGGGGTCATTTCTCACACAGTCTAATACATCACTAATGTAGCAATCGTCAGATAGCAAACACCTCAGAGACTCTGAGAGCTATAGCTGGAGGAGTTTATGACAGTGCTGTTGTAGATTAGTAGCTTGTGGTTAGGAGTGAGTCAGGCAGTACAGAAGCGCACACGCATGTGGTTTCCACACAGCCATCACATTTGTATCTGCTGATCTTGCTTCAATTAAATGTTCTCTTCGGGAATGCAATCCTCATAGTGAATTCAGAACATAGTTGCTTTCTTCTTTATGAACAGGAGGGATAGAGGTCAGGAGGTTAGTCAGCAAAATTAGTTAAGGATTGTTTAGTATAAGTATTGTTTAGTGAATGGTCCTGCAAAGAACACATCCTGCAATGTTCGTGATATGAACATGAATAAAACCTCAAATCGGATTGTTTTTGAAGGAGAAGTGTTGCATCCCATTGAAATAAACCAGTAAACTGCGAAGCAGTTATGTGCGAAGCACATAACAATGTGTAAAAAAAACAACAACAACATCAGCAAAAACACTCAGCAACATACAGAAAAAAAACTATCTGATTGTCTTAGCAACTTCATAGCAACATGAAAAATGTTTTAGAATATACCTTAGCAACTGCATAGCAATATGGCAAACTGTTTGGAACACTGTAGCAACTACACAGCAACATGAAACAACATCTCTGAATACATTAGCAACAGCATAGCAACACGCAGAAAAACACTCTGAATATCTTGGCAACTGCATAGCAACATGACAAACTTCTCAGAGCACCATAGCAACTGCCTACTGTAGCAACACACAGACAAAAAAGAATTCTGAATATCTTATCAACTGCATAGCAACATGGAGAACTACTCAGAACACCATTGCAACTGCATAGCAACATGACAAACTTTTTAGAGCACCATAGCAACTTCATACTGTAGCAGCACATATAAAAAATAATTTTGAATATCTTAGCAACTGCATAGCAACATGGAGAACTACTCAGAGCACCATAGCAACTGCATACTGTAGCAACGCACAGAAAAAAAGCATTCTAAATATCTTATCAACTGCATAGCAACATGGAGAACTACTCAGAACACCATAGCAACTGCATAGCAACATGACAAACTTTTTAGAGCACCATAGCAACTACATACTGTAGCAACACACATGAAAAAATCATTCTGAATATCTTATCAACTGCATTACAACATGGAGAACTACTCGGAACACCATAGCAACTGCATAGCAACATGACAAACCTTTTAGAGCACCATAGCAATACTGTAGCAACACACATAAAAAATCATTCTGAATATCTCATCAACTGCATAGCAACATGGAGAACTACTCAGAACACCATAGCAACTGCATAGCAACATGACAAACATTTTAGAGCACCATAGCAACTACATACTGTAGCAACACACGTAAAAAATCATTCTGAATATCTTAGCAACCGCATAGCAACATGGAGAACTACTCAGAACACCATAGCAACTGCATAGCAACATGACAAACTTTTTAGAGCACCATAGCAACTACATACTGTAGCAACACACATAAAAAAATCATTCTGAATATCTTAGCAACTGCATAGCAACATGAAGAACAACTGAGAACACCATAGCAACTACATAGAATAGTAAAAAAACATACAGAAAAACACCCTAAACATCTTAGCAACTGCATAGCAACATACAGAAAAAAACACTCTGAATATTGTATCTTAGCAACTGCATAGCAACATGCCAAAAAACACACTAAAAATCATAGCAACTGCTTAGCAACATGAAACACTACTCAGAACACCATAGCAACTGCATAGCAACATGAAAAACTACTTAGAACACCAGAGTAACTGCATAGCAACATACAGGAAAAAACACCCTGAATACTGTATCTCAGCAACTGCATAGCAACATGACAAACTACTCATAGCACCATAGCAACTGCGTAGCATAGTAAAAAAAACATACAGAAACAACACTCTGTATTGTAACAAAGAAACTAATTTAAACAAACAACTGCACAGCGAAGTTAAAATACACTAAACACCTTAGCAATGGCATAGCAACAGAAAAACTACTCTGAACACATAGTAAATTGAAATATATCTCGGAATACCTGAGCAACTGCATAGCAATGCACAGAAAAATACTCCTAACCACCTAGCAACTGCTTAGCAACGTGAAAACTACTCTGAACACCTAGCAACTGCATAACAACATGCAGAAAACACTCTGAATACCTTAGCAGTGTACAACTATTCCGAAGGCCTAATTTGCTTAGTTTATAACATCATAACAAAACACAACAATGTTCGAAAAACCCTCGGGATATCTCAGTTTATACAGAACACCTAATGTGCTTGGTTAGCAACACCTAGCAACTGCATAGCAACATGCAGAAAGAACACTCTGAACGCCAGTGGCATAGCAATGCCCTGGTAACCACAGACAGGGGTAGGCAGCACTCACTTTTTCTACATCAAAAGTACAACTCCAGTTTAAAACTTACTATTCGCTTCTCCTTTAAATGTGAACTGAAGTAGCATCAAAATCAACCAAAGTATTTAGTGGTCTGTGTGAGTCACCGGCTCTGATTATAGTGAACAAAAGCAAGCCTTTTGTCTCGGACTCAGAAGGAAATGACAGATTTGAAGACGCCATGTGCATGATTGGTAACCAGCAGATGTTGGACTGAGTTCCCCTTTTTTTTGGTGTTTCCTTAATTTTGGTAACCATGGTGTCCATTTCGCGGTTCCTTTGGCACGAGTCATCTATCTGTCTGTCGTATCATGAGGGGAATTGAGTAGGGTGTGGGCTCGTTATGAAAGTTGCACGTTTTTGGCCTCAGACTCTTACACAAGTGGAAAGATTGGTCCAGAGCCAACTTTACGAAAAAACCCGGGATGGTCCATAGGAAAACTCTGCCCCTTTTCCTGTGTTTTCTTGTTTTAACATTTTCCTTCTGTTTTGGACGTTGCCAACGACTTGTTTTTTTCACCCCCCCTCTGCAGTAGAGCGGTCTGGTAACAGCGAAGGTCTTTGTGAGCAGGTCTGCGCATGATTGGTCAGTTGGGGAAGCGTGTGAAATGGCAGCAGGTATGATGGCAGAGGATTGGAATGCTCTGGACAGGGCAAAAAAGTGGAGGAGTGGAGGAAACAGGGAGGGTTTGGGTGGGAAGCAACTGGGTAAATCTAGAAGAAAATGAAAGGATTTGATAGGAATCACGGGTGCTGGAAAATATACGGCACACCTCGAAATAAGTTCAAACAACTTTTCTATTCTGGGTTTTTTGGGTTTTTTTGAGAAAGAGAGAAGCGTTTGGCTTTGATTTCACCATAGGAACTGGTCTGAAAATGAATATGCTTGATATGTGGTTTTGCTAGTTCTGCTCCAGGACCTATATTTTACACCAGGCATCCAGTGAGGATCATATTTAAAGAAAAAGTTCACCCAAAAAACCTGTATCTTTCTTCTGTGAAAAAAGAATGTTTCTTTAGAAGAATGTTGGTAACCAAACAGGGTAACATTTTAATGTAGGGGCCAATTCTCTCTGTTAACTAGTTGCTTATTAGCATACATTTCAGAGCATGTCACGCAATGTCCTTGTTGGCATCTGCTTCATTTGACTAGTTTTTACTGAGTGACCTATTGAGTTTGTGCCAAATACCAGTTGGCCGCAAGGCCTCTGACGTCAAAAACAAAAGATATGTTAAGCATCTTCTCCACCCTTCAAGAGTTTATTTTTGTTATTCAAACTCTGCATGGTTAAATACTTATCTGCAGTACATTTCTTTGCATTAACCATTGTTTTCTTGATCAGAACAAATCTACAATCCATTTTTGGGTTGTGGCCCATCAGTGTAAACCACTGTGCTTGATTATACAGCAATGTCGTCTGTGTTTGGAAAATCGAGGAGATGGAAGCCCTCAACTTATATACATTCTAACATATGGAAATGGTTCAAATTAGTGTGCTTTGGATGGTAAGCATTAGTCATAGTCAAGGGGTGTTGAGTAGATAATCACTGGGCTGCCAAATCCAGATTGTATGTTCCATCTTTTTTTTTTTTTTTTTTTCTCGTTCTAGATCGTTTTTTATGGATTGCATAACAAGACTTTTCTTTTCTGATTTGTCACCTAAAATATTGCCAACCCCCTGATGGCACAGAGTAACCAGTCATTATGTCCAATATACTGTATAATCCATTAATCCCATTTAAACAATATGATGTATTTGACAGTAATACTAGACATTGTGATAAATTATTTCTATTTCAAATAAATGCTTTTCTTTTGAACCTCCTATATTTATTTAAAAAGTATGATGATTTACACAAAACTGTTTTTTAATGCTGTTAATAACAATCAGCATATTAGAATGATTTTAAAGGCTCATGCGATACAATATTTAGCTTTGCTATCACAGGAATTAATTACATTTTAAAATATGTTTAAATACAAAACAATTGTTTTAAATTGTAATAATATTTCACTGCACTTTGTATTAATGTTAATTAATTAAGGCATTCTTTGTGATTTTAAACAACTTAAACTTTTTTTTATAATAATGATAATGAAAACTACAGGCTACAAATACAATGTTTATACTACCCTCACTCTAAATATCTTGCACATTGTTTACCCTTATTCATCATCATTATTAATGGCCCTGCATTATTAATAAAGATGAATGTGCTTGGATCCGTGCTGTTGCACCACACCTTTTACTGACACCTGCAAACTTCATCCAGTGATAACAGCTCAATTCAAGCTTCATTTCTATTCATGCCGTGCCAAAACCACAATTCAGACAGCTGCACTTCTGCTCTAATGACGACTGGACAGACAGTGTTAATGAAACACTATTCCCGGCCCAGGTCTCTAATGCTGATAGTATTTACTCTAGTTTTACTCCCGTGGGATCCACCCAAGCAGAGCACACATGACGGAGCGTTTGATTATGTCGCGTGACTTAGGAACCATTTGCGAATTAGCTTGGTTTTGTTCACGCGAGGCATCTGTGAGTCAGAGAACATATTGTCGGGCCAAAGAGGGATAGTGACGTAGGTCGAGGGGGAGATTTTACTAAATATGTTGGCCTGATAGAATTCCCTGCAGGACCCTGGGGGAGAAATGGGAAGGAGAGAGATTGGGTTGCACAAGACAGAGTGAAAATGTGCAACAATGTGTGAAAGACCTCGAGTGCATGAGAGCAAAAATCCGATAAACGGGAAGAGATGTTTCAATCGCAATTTGTTTGTTTGTTTTAAGGCCAAAAAAGGCAGAGAAAAGGAGGGAGAGAAAGAGGAATGCACATGGAAGTGGGTTGAGGCTGCAGGACTCTGTTATTTCCTCCGCTGTGAGTGTGCATTGTTCCGATAACAGCTGTCTGGAGTGTTCGGGACAGCATGGAGGATTGCCTTTCCTGCTGTCCCCTCCCTTACTTTCCCCGGTTGTTTTGGAAACCACACATGGCTTGTTAGGTATGCAGGGGGCATGTGATATGGGAGGCTTGATTTCACTCATCTTCGGCTGTACTGATGTCACAACAATGAAGCATCACCATGACGAAAATTATCTCTGACATTGTGAACAAAAGAAGGGCAGAGGTGAAGGAGAAGTGAAGAGAATTAAATAAGTACAATTACCTGTAGCTCACCTGCAAACTGTACTTCTGCCCTCTACTGTACTAAATGGGAAATGTAATTAATTGCCACCAGAGGGCAATCACATGATTATTAACAGTAATAATGCACGTGTACTGTACCTGAATGCACAAGCATTTTACCTTAATAAAGGTTTGCTGCCAAATAATTCAAAATACTCAAGATATGGTTGGAGTATTGGTTTGTTTTCTAATGCACGCTGATTAGAGGTCTACTAATATTGGATTTTGCTGAAATAATGTGTTTAAAAGAAGGCAAGAAGTAGATTATTGCTGATATTAGTAAAATCCATGTATTGAATTGTGTCTTTTCCTTCCATCGAGAAGCTACAAACGTTTACTTTTACAAGGGAGATGAAATATGCACACTTCCATACAGCATATTTGTATACAATAAAACACTGTCACACTGTAATTTATTTCAAGTAGATCATTAACAACTGCTTGGCACACATGCGCGGTAATCATTGATGACAATCTGCTCTGAAACTGAAGCCTGTAGACACACATTTTAACTTAATTCAAGTATTGCTTATTTGTTATAATAAGCTGTATTGTGTAAAAAAAAATAGGCTCATTCTCCAACTCCCTCAGAGTTAATAAGTTGAGTTTTACTGTTTTTGCATCAATTCAGCCGATCTCTGGGTCTGGCGGTAGCTCTTTTAGCTGTAGCTTAGCATAGATCATTGAATCTGATTAGACCAGAAGCGTCTTGTTTAAAAATGACCAAAGAGTTTCAGTATTTTTCCTATTTAAGATATGGACTCTTCTGCAGTTACACCGTGTACTAAGCTCGACGGAAAATGAAAAGTTGCGCACTGAGCGTATGTGATATCATTGCGCCTGCTGTGGCCATGGTACGACAGCAAAGTTTGTTGATGGATTTAAATACGGTAAAACTCAACTTTTTAACTCTGGGAGAGTTGGAGGAATTTAAAAGTACAGGTCATCCAAAAATGTACACTTTGTCATTAATTACTCAGCCTCATGTCATCTTGTGAGACCTTTGTTGATCTTTAGAACGCAAGTTAAAATATTTTACCCTGACCCTGCATAGACAGCAATGCAACTACCACGTTAAAAGGCCCAGAGTGGTAGTAAGGACATAATTTTAATAGTCCATATGTCTATGCTCTCATATTTCACCAAATATATCCCAATTTGTGTTCTGGAGATGAACAAAGGTCTTAGGGGTTTGGAACGACATGATTGTCCTTTTTGGGCGAACTATACTTTTAAGACTTTTTGTGACCTAAATTTAATAAACACAGAGGTAAAACATTTTAAAAATGCTGGAAAAAACTGTCCATGAAATATATTTGCTCTGCTGTGTTTATGAGTCCGTTATATGGTTCTCTAAAGACTAAAACGGCTCTTATTAGAGGTTCTATATATCAATAGCACACATAACATGCTAAACATTACTTTTGACACTTTTCAGAAAAATGGTAACCCCAAAAATGCACACGTAACACCTCTCCAAGTACTTGTTTTTCTCATAATGCATAAAATAACCATTTTAATGCAACACAAATTATTAATTCCCAAGGGTAACTTCCACCCGACTAACGCAAGGAGACTGTACACAAGGAAAATAAGTAAATTAATTGATAAAAAGCAGTAAAAAAAGAATTTGAGTAGTTGTTTATTGTAGTTACAGCAGTTTCTGTAGATCTAGAGCGTGGCATCAGGTTGCAGAACCTCTTTTTGATCCTAACTGAGATGTTTATTTAACAGTATATGGTTAAAAGTCTACAAAATACTACTGGGTAATCAATGGCGGGAAGATATTAGTCATACGGTGGAGTGAATGAGGATCACAGTCCAAACTAGAGTGAAAAATGGAGCCACTAATGACCCTGTTTTGTTTTAGCCACCAGTCATCACCTGTTCATAACGTCTGCAGACCAATCATGTACTGAGCAAGCAGGGTTGTTTTAGAGGTCACCGTGAAAAATGTGAAGCAGTGACTCATTTTGTTTCCAAATGAAGCAGCTCAGCTAAAATGGTTTCTCACTGCGAGTACTACAGTACAGTTGACTATTCCCAGAACGCTCTTGTGATCTCTGGGTCACTGACTGATTGAGCATTGCCAAAAGCGTACTCGATTTTGTTTTACTTGGATGAAGCGTGACAAGGATCCTTTGGCCCTTGTCATAAAATGTTCATTCACTGGTTTATTGTTCACACAGAACAGCTGAAATAAATTACAGTCAGTAATGAACTTCATTGTTTAGAGAAAATATACTGCATGCAAAACGGTGTTACATGTATGAATGTTTTGTTGTCATTTCCCCATGTGTTTTTTGCTTTTTCCCTGTGACCTAGTTTCAGTTAATCAGTTATTCATGTCAGGTGTGTTTCGTTAATTATCAGTGATTGTCTCCCCTTTATAAGTTGCCTTCTGTTATTCAGTCCTCGTCCGTCGTCAATGTATAGTGTGTGTAACTCTTGTCATTGATCGTTGTTTATATTAAAATATTGTTAAATTGCTCCAGCGACTCTCTCTCCGTGCTTTGCACAACCGTGACAAACGGTGGCAATATCGGTCAACAAAAGAATGGATGAGTCAATTCAGGAAAATCCCTCTAAACTATCAATCAAAACAGGAAAGGGAGGAGACTTGACTAATTCATGAAGCAGATATGCCAGTATACACATTAGTGCTGTCTAGGGATGCAACGGTACAGCGAGCCCATGGTTCGGTTTGTATCACGGTTTTCTTTCGATACATCAATATTACTGTACAGTACTGTATGTGAGCTCTAACATAGCGGGAGGTCATTTACCCTTTCTATTTCAAGTTATCAAGGTACAGAGACAATTTTAAATGTAAAAAAGGTACAAATTAAGTCAAAACACCACAAAAAAGAACACTTATTTTTGCCCTCTTTCAAAAACAGACAATATAAAAAGTGCAGTATAAAGTGAAATATAAACATGAACATTAAAATGCTTATGTTTTCTAAATACACCATCGAATTAAACCGCGAATCGAACGAATCACTCCCACGAGACGACCCGTTCTTCCCGAGTCACATTAAAGATTCGTTCAAAATGAATCTCACTAGTCTTGAGAATTTCTGACCATCGCCTGATTATCTATGGCCATTTTAATAAAAATGTAAGTTTAATGCCTAAAGTAGGCTAAGTACCGACATATCGCGGTTCACGTGGGGGTACCGAACCGAAATGTTCGATAAAAAAACGAAAACTGTTGCATCCCTAGTGCTGTCAAACAATTATTCGTATCTACAATAAAAGTTTTTGTTTACTGGGGGTAAGGGGTGGGGGTAGAGTGTGGAGACAAGGCGGAGACTGCATTATAGGGGGAGTGACAATAAGTGAATACATTTTGCTAATTTGCACACTGACAATGTAAACACACACACACGTTTGCAATATGGACAGCGACACCGAGAGCAGCAGCTACAGCGGTTCTGAGAGCAGTGTGGAAGTGGAGGACTTCTCCCCACCAGAATCCCCACACTTTGATCGAAATGATGGCAGTACTGACACACAAATATTCTAAATATAATAGGGCTTAAATTTCACCTTTTTTTAGGTAGCACGCATATTTTGAATGCCTTTGGCAGAATTCAAATGCGGTATTTTAATCTAGATTAAAAAAATGAATCTATGCCCACCCCTAATTTATATACATGTACATATTTTCAAAACATTCACATACATTTGTAATCCAACTATATAATTATAACTAAGAATATTTTTTTATACAACTCTAATTTACATGCACTGTTAAAATAAGCATTATATAATTAATGCAATAATAATTTTTATTAGAATTTTTATCAAATGATAATTGTTTTAATAATTACCCAAAGAACCTTTTATTGAATAGTTCTAAAAGAGCATTCTAAATTATCCCACACATAATTTTTCAGCTAAAAAAAAAAGTGTGATGGAATGTTTCCACTGATTCTTCATGGAACCATAAATAACGCTTATTTTTAGGAGTATAATGTTATAGCTGCCGACTTTACAGTAAATTTTCCTGAAACATATTTTGCTTAGCCATAGTTTATTTGGATGTTTGATTGTTTGGAGCTGTGTTGGGAAGAACATTAGAGACTGGACACTCTAGGAGTTTAATTGAATACTCCTGTTTTATATTTTGTTTTAGACCACTGCCAAAGTCATGTAAGAAGAACCTCATGTTCCAACATCCTTCTGTCAACAGAAAAATTAAATACTCAAACAAACACACACAGCAGGGCCGACCAAATGTGCACAAGATAGGGAAATAGACTCAGACGAGGTGTACAGGCTGGACCGCGGTTTAATAAAGCCTGTTTGTTTTAGCAAAGCTTGGATAAGAGTCCTTACCCATGAGTCTCCGCTGTTATCTATTCTCTCATATTAGCCTGCACACATTCAGGCACATTCCAGGGGTGAATAAAGTGGTATAAAGACAGCGGGAGGGATTCGAGAGAATAAGTGGGAGGCTTTGGGTTCTCTATCCTAACACAACCCAGCCCTGTTGCTTGTCAGGAACTGCCTCTCCCAGGTCAAAGGTCACCGCCGCTGAGAGAGTAAGTCTGGAAGTCTTGGTTGTGTCTTTGATCACTACTGATGCAGATTGAACACCCAACTCCTCAAACAACCTAACAAAACATTGATAACAAAACCTGAACAAACATGCATTTACACCAAACATTCTCATGTTTTAATTTAATTGACGCCAAAGTGGACAATCAAGCATGAAAAACCTGTGACTCAACAGGGACCGATGCTCCGATGCTTTGGAGCTTTGAGGCTTTGAGGCTTTTTGCCGTTGTCTGTTAACACATCTATACAGATGAATCAGTTGCAGAACAGTAGAGATTTTAGTTAACCTTGCAATTTCACCCTAACGTAGCGATCACAGCTAACACGTCAGGTTGTTGACTCACACAGCATAGCGGTCTTTGTGGTGTCACGAGGTCAAATTCCTGAGGATCTCCTCTGTGAAACCACTTGGATGAACGGCAAAACATGCAGTGAATGGAAAATATGCCAATGTGCTCCGAAACAAGTGCTAAAGAGACAGAGGTATACTTTTCAGAAGTGTCTTCATGCTTTGTAATGTATTATAATATCAAGACCAAAAAGTGTTCATTCACGTTGAGACGAATCCATCATCCTATACAAATACAGATTCAAAGTGTTTTAGTGCTGTCAAATGATTAATCGCGATTATTTGGATCCAGAATAAATGTTTTTATTTAAATATGTGTTTATTTATTATTTGTATATACTAAAACACAAATATATTTTGAGTACTGCATGTAAATCCATCATCATTTATTTTCTTACATTTGATATTATATATAAATATATTTAATATATAAACATAACATACTTGTATTAAAAATATACATGCATGTTTTTTTATTAATATATACATAATGAATATATACAATATACACAAATAAATGAAAATTATTTAATTAATCACTCATCATCATGTTGACCCTGGCTCTCACAGACCTGTAACTTCTTCTTTAAGAGGCTCCTCTGTCCTCCACTCGTTACCTGTTTTAAAGGCGTCTGTTTGAACTGGTTATCCAGTATAAAAGACACCTGTCCACAACCTCAAACAGTCACAATGCAAACTCCACTATGGCCAAGACCAAAGAGCTGTCAAAGGACACCAGAAACAAAATTGTAGACCTGCACCAGGCTGGGAAGACTGAATCTGCAATAGGTAAGCAGCTTGGTGTGAAGAAATCAACTGTGGGAGCAATTATTAGAAAATGGAAGACATACAAGACCACTGATAATCTCCCTCCATCTGGGGCTCCACGCAAGATCTCACCCCTTAGAGTCAAAATGATCCCAAGAACTGTGAGCAACAATCCCAGAACCATACGGGGGACCTATTGAATGACCTGCAGAGAGCTGGGAGCAAAGTAACAAAGGCTTCCATCAGCAACACACTGCGCCGCCAGGGACTCAAATCCTGCAGTGCCAGATGTGTCCTCCTGCTTAATTGGATGTATTTGAATGATCCAGAAGAGGATTGGGAAACCAAAATAGAACTTTTTGGTAAAAATATAACTTGTCGTGTTTAGAGGAGAAAGAATGCTGAGTTGCATCCAAAGAACACCACTCATACTGTGAAGCATGGGGGTGGAAACTTCAATGCTTTGGGGCTGTTTTTCTAGGGACCAGGACAACTGATCCATGTAAACGAAAGAATGAATGAAACCATGTATCGTGAGATTTTGGGTTAAAACCTCCTTCCATCAGCTAGGGCATCGAAGATAAAACATGGCTGGGTCTTTCAGCATGACAATGATCCCAAACACACCGCCCGGGGAACGAAGGAGTGGCTTTGTAAGAAGCATTTCAAGGTCCTGGACTGGCCTAGCCAGTCTCCAGATCTCAACTTCATCGAAAATCTTTGGAGGGAGTTAAAAAGTCTGTGTTGCCCAGCGACAGCCCCAAAACATTAGTGCTCTAGAGGTGATCTGCATGGAGGAATGGGCCAAAATACCAGCAGCAGAGTGTGAAAACCTTGTGAAGACTTTAAAATGCTATAAATACTCATTTTATCTCATATGCTTTCCTTGTCAGCATTTTTATGCCCAGAACTGGCACTGATAGATTTTTGTATCCGATCAAAAAGAAAAGAAATGGTGATAGCCCCTCCCTATCACTGACCCCAGATCCTTCAAGACTCAGTCTGGATTGTCTTTTGCTGAGGTGGAACTTCCTGTAGAGCAGGACAATAACATTAACAGGAACCCAATTTCAGAGGTTACCCCCTATCTTCCTGCATTTATGGAAAAGTCAACAAGCGCAGACAGGGGCGGAATAAAACCTTGGCCTTCTGGCTTGAATAATAAGACTGAGAGTGAATGAAGAAATACAATACAACTACTACAGCCTGGAGTCTAAGATTACATCCTCAGCCGAACACACATCAATCAAAAGTGCTCTGCATGTGAGTCATTTTCAGCTCATTCAAGACATATGCTGCTGATACATGGTTTTCACACTGTCTGTCCACTTTCATACTGCTGTGCCACTCTCCACAAACATATGAGGTATTTCTCTGACCAGAGAAAGAGCCATGAGCAATGGAGGCAAAGAAGAGAGGTCGTGGGGGTTGCCAGATCAAAGCCAAGTCATCCATAATGGCTGGTTTTAAATGATCTCCATGTTGTATCTCTATTTGTTTTTGAGAGAGCATTCAAGGCTGGGCATAGTTTTTATGTTTCTCATACAGTATAAAAGCGTTATTGTGAGACAATTACTTATGTATTGAAATAGCTTGTAGCAAATAGTTCCTCATTAGTAACTGCATAACCTAGCATGAACTAATAAAAATGTTAATGTTTGTTTATAAAAAAAAAATCTTTGTTTGTTCACGGTAGTTTACTGGACATTGACTGATATTACCAGATAAAATATGTTTAAACCTGAGCACTAAAATTGTTAAAATTAAAATAAAAATACTAAGCAGAAATATCAAAAACCTCATGAAATTCATAAAAGCACATACATTTTTTAATTATTTATTTTAATGATTTATTATTGGATTTCCCCCCATATTTGAACCGATATTAAATATAAATAAAAATGATATAATAAATATATAATATAATAATCTGTATAAATTTGTAATAATAAACCTAACCTTAAATTGCCCTACAGTGTTTGTGCTACAGGACAGATTAATCTCAAATCATGCAACTTCAAGAACATTCACTAACAACAAGTGAAGGTCAAAAGCCATACCAGGCAATCATTATATTGTACACTCTTCGTTTACTTGTAAACTACACCATAGTAACCGCACTTTCCTAAAACCCATTAGAACGTATTTGCAACCATAATGCAATACCCTGGCAACCAACCAGAACACTGTAGCATTGTGACGGGCGTTAAAATCTTGTGTGCTACATAACATGTAGCAGGAACATTTCAGAGGTGGCGAAATCAGTACAATGTATGTCTGTTGTCACTGTCTGGAACCAAACGATGAATCACTCCAGCAAAATAAAAAAAAGGAGTCTCCCATGCCCTGCTGCTGTAAAACATCATTATGCAGTGGTCTCTCCAGGAATGCTGGCTAATAAGTCTGTGGGGTCTCAGCCAGAATGAATGCAACATTGAATCATCTGACAGGATTTTATGACCTTATAAAAAGGGAAGAACCCAGACATGGCGAAGATGCCACTGTTCGCCTAAATGTCACAGCCGTGCACGAAAAGTCCTTCCTAGTGTGCTTCTAATCCTTCATTCAACACAAAAGCAGAAATATTTTCTCACCCATAAGTCAACATGCCTTTCCATGCCCCCACACACACATATAGTCTTCCCGTCTTCCCTAATTTAAGAGTTACTGAGTGTGAGTGAGCTGCTGTGGTCCTTTGAGAAGTACACAGTGGTTCTTTTCATTCAAAAGTGTTTGGCACCTCCCTTCATTTGTTCGGTCTATGGTAAAAGCTCGGTCTCAGTACGCTGGACATTGTAAATGAGCCGGCGCCTCTGCACTTCTGTTCCAGAAGACGTGCAGATGTAGGGCCGACACTGTTGTGAAATGTGGTGTGTAAAATTCACAGGACCTTGCCAATAGTTGCTAGGGTGGCGTGGTACAAAAAAAAAAAAAAACTGTATGAAGGGGAAAGTTGTATCCTGCTGCCTTGGGAATGTGTTCTTGGAGCTTGTTTTACGTAAGAAGGGGAATTCTACACACTAATTGCTGTGTGATTTTCCATGCCAGATTTTGCACTTTGAACAAATTGCTGTATTAAACTTCTGTGTGTAAACTGCTACATGCAGACAATTGCTAAGTCAGTGGATGTATGATTTCAAGTTGGTGGGTGATAAAATTTGTAAAAAAAAAAAAAAAAACCCTACAGGCTTAAACTGAAGAAGAAATCTGATGCATATCTATGGATGGGAATATCATAAACACTTTGAAATGGGATCTTTGGACTTTAGCCAGTAAACAACAATCTAGAACACCCTAGCAACTGTATATCAATAAACACCAAGAGAAAATGCAGAGCAACAGCTGTAGAAAAGCCAAAACAACAGCTTTACTGTTGACACTATAAACCATAACCATAAAGAAAACTACTAGGGCACAATACTGTTCTATTTATTGTAAGTGCAGCCTGCAGTTTCAGTGTCTGTCAATTTAAATGCTTGGGGTCTTTAAAAACGGATGATTTTTGATTAGTCTCAGCCTCAGACGTTATTCCCATGCACCGCTGGCTGAACGTCTGATATATACGACTACACTTCAGGAATTTCGAAGTCGTTGTGCGATTGGTTTCTGATTTACAGAATACGTGTGTTTCAAAGAAGAAAGCTGTCTACGACTTTGACGAAAAGCGCTTATCAGGATCAACTAAATGCTGGATTCTCAAAAGTAGGGCTGGGCGATATATATCGAACGATATATTATGCGAGTCTCGTCAGTAAAGCCGGTTCTTTGATTAGCAGTAAATCTCCATCAGCTGTTTTTAAAAGGAACGCCAGCTTATAAACAGAGCCGTAGATCGCCGAGAAGCTGCGCGATTGAATCACCCGCGAAATTCAAAGCGTAGCTTCTGAGTGATCTACGGCTCTATGTACAGTATAAGCTGGCGTTCCTTTTGAAAACAGCTGTTGGAGATTTACCGCTAATCAAAGAACCGGCTTTATTGACGAGATTCGCATAATATATCGTACGATATATATCGCCCAGCCCTACTCAAAAGTATTTGAAATATTTAATGTTCGCGACATAGAATCTTTAAAATACATCCTAGAGTTTTACACACTGGTCTGTTATTTTGTTGACATTTCCATGTGACTCGGAATGAAACGAATTGTGATTGGTTGTTTGACATGTCAGTCAAATGGCCTCATGGGTGGGCCTTGACCAATTCCTACATGAGACTAGATTCTGATTGGCTGTTAATATTTTAATTCTTCTTAATCTCAAGAGAAAGAAAAACTGTTCTGAAACCGATTCCAACAATATAGTTCCTCTGTGCTGTTACAGTTATAGCTATGCTGTGGATATCGTCATAAAATGTAATTTGATTATTAAAATAGTACAAGTTTTTGCAGGTTTTGCAATCTATTTAATAGCAAGTTCAATGCGCACAAACCCCTAAGGTGTGGTCATATTTACCAATTTTCTGAGAGTTTCCACAGAAAAATCCAGTCATTTTAATAGGAATGCACGCAACCTGTAAAGATTTCCTCATGCAGATTTCACAGTAAGTTCAAGTCTGATCAACAGAAAGGTGCTTGCTTTAAAAACATGAGCTACTGCCAAATGGCAACAGACTTTTTTTGTTTATGATATTTCCTGAAATTTCACTAATGTGACTGCACCTTAAGGGTTTGTATACACACATACACAGGACATACATATTTATTGTACATACAAACAGATCATCAGTGCATTTGTATGTGTGCAAATGAGTATGCGCATGCATTTTTGCACGTTATCTAACAGGCTCACAGCGCAAAAGGATTTAATAAGACACAGGATGTTTGAGCCACACACAAAGCATTTCCCTTCACTCTCCTCCTCCCGAATCTGATCCTACTGCGAAACAGAACAAAGAGTTGGAGGAAAAAACTGTGCAGCAATCAATGCATCTTAGTCACACTATCAGACATCCAGTAAGCCGCCCCCCCCCACACACACACTTTTACTCCACCTTTCCCACCACCTCCCCTTCTTTTGATCTGTCAGCATTTCCCGACTGCTGTCTGTTCTGCTGTGCTCTTTCAGATCTGAGGAATGTGTCAGACACCTGCCATGCGTTTTATCAGGTGGTGTCACATCTGGAACATTCCGTGCATCTTCTGTTTTTTTGTCCACGCCTGAATGTGTATAAAATAAAACCAGATCAGGTGTCCAGCTCTAGTGGTGCCAAACCATGTCGTACTCTGTAGCATTTGCAGTTCAACACAAGGAGAGATTTCACGCTTCAGGTTGCACAATTGTTGCACAACAGAAACCAAACATAATGGGACTTACTACCATTAGAATCACAGAGGAAAATTGATTCATATTTAAAATAAGAACTAAAATAAAAATATTTACAAACAAAAATCTAAATAAAAAGTATTTACAAATAAAAATAAGAACATGCCACACCTACCGGATTCAGCCTGACTCACTGTGTGACACTTCATGACTATGCCAATGAAACAGGCAAACAGTTTTTTTGAGTGTGCTGATAAGGTACTGGAAAAAACTATTTGGTTAGCAACACACCCTCTGTGTGCCCTGCGCAAATCGTCTGCCTAGACAGGAAAAAATTATCTGATTTCATGCTGAAATGATCCCGTTTTTTTAAACAACCAGCCTGGATGATGGTACATATTGCTCATAAATGGTTATGACTCTGGCTGGAATTTTTTTATGCCCTGCTGGCATCAGAAATGCATGAAACCCGGCGCCGAGCCCAGTGTATTTCACATGCAGCTGTTTTGAGGATCTTCTGACCATCGAATGACTTATGACCCTCCACCATGATGTCATCAAACCAAAGGTCACTGTAATAACTTTCACATCAATTTGGAGCTGGGAAAAATTTTTATTAACAACTACAAAAATCTCTATTTAAGCAACTATTTTTTACTCAAAATACATGACACTCAGTCTAACCAACCAACTGAATCAAAGCATTATTTTCTCTCTTTTTCTTAATGGCGAGTTGTAAAGGCATTGGGAGAAGCAGCAGTTACTGTCTTTCCTTTGTGTTGTGATTAAAATGACTAGAAAAACAAGTTCTTTCATTCAAACAATCTCCTGGCAAAATCATTCAGTTGATGATACAGTAACTCAACAGACCATCAACTGACAGCATCAAGTCAACCAACCAACCGATAAATAACTAATTTTGCCTGCTCAGTGTTTAAAAGGTACTTTCTTGAACTATACTTAGTATGTGCCACATAACGAAATGACATCAGTAACATCAGTTACAATTGAGTTTGCTTTGTCAAGTTATGTAAATAATTAGCAATCTCTGTATTTACTCACGGGTGCTATGTCAATGAATGTACATACACACAATCGCACGAGCACATTTCAAAATGTCCATATACGGCATTCATGCTTTCACCTGATGTAAATGACTCAGTTTTATCAGTGCTCAGGTGACCCCTCCTCCTCCTCCTCCTCCCCGCCCATATCAGATTATGCAATGGGATCAGCATTTAAACTTTATTTCCTTATGATTCCCATGACAATCGTAATGTATAAACAGATCACTTATCCTTCATGTTGCGAGCAATATTTTCTATTTGATAATTATGAAGTCTTTCAAAATGATGTATACATGGTACGGAAAGTGCATGCATGTTTGTTTTAGCGAGTGTTCATTTTTTTGTCGGTAGGATGATCCTTAAATCCAAGATAAGTTATAATGGGTCCACCCGCTTGTTTTGTCATGCCCCCATCCTAACTTAAAAGCAATAATCCCACAATCTTCCACAAGGGTGGAGTGAGGGGGATCTGGCAACTCATAGCACTGATAACATCATGCTCAGGAAAAATGATTAAAAGCTTTTTGAATGATCACACACACACACCCAGAATGTACCCAGAAATGTATGGTTTTAGGATATTGTTTTGTATTCATCATCTTTTCCTATCAAAAAGCTTGCTACAAATGCAAAAACATAGAAAACTGAACCTGATCCGATTTTTCTTTTATGACAGACAAAAATTTTAGATTCAGTGTGCAAACACCTTAAGGCTCCATTTGTCCAGATTTGTCAACTATATTTGTTAAAATGAACGAAAAATGAAATATGCTTCTAAAACAATTAACATTCTTATATCATGGTCATTTCTGTGTATTACAGTAGTTGCATCTTTTATTATTATTAAAATATAAGCATTCAAATAAAAATAAATGTAAAAAATACATTTTATAAAATAGTTCTACTTGATTCATTATTGAGTTTATAGCTTAAAAGCTGATACAGCAAAAACAATAATTGTCTAGCAAACCGAGAGCCTGGGACTATGAAATGGGCTCAACAACATTGATCTACATTCTTTCACATAAAATTCCTCCTGTGCCCTTGCAGCCTCAAACAAACACATTCCAACACAATGGATAAGGGAGGATGGCCACAGAACACATACACAGCCAAACGCGCTCACAATCCAGCGTCGCTCTTTCACACTGGCCTGTGGCAGTTTTAGGACTGTTTGAGGCAGTTTAAGGGCAAGTTATGAGATCCTAAAGTTGTCACAGAACAAATTCATGGGTAATGCTTTTATAAAAAAAAACAAAAGCCGAGTTTGTTCTCTGTTTGGAAAAACACATAAAAGCCTTTATGCCTTTCGGACATGTTTTTGAGCAGTTTAAATCTTGTGTATTTCCAAAGTTAGCAATTTCGTTCTGTCTATATAAACTAAACCACAACCTACAAACCCAAAGTAAATCTTTTGGGAATGTGTTGGGCACGTATCAACTTTCTCTTCTGAAACTCATCTTTGTGAAGCTTGTTTCAAACAGGTATGGGTCTAATCCAATGTGTAAATGCTTTTAAAACTACAGGGGGGTCTAGATAGGTTTCAGTGATTAGCTCATTTCTTTGTCCGTACATGTATGTGTACTCAGGAGCTAGACTAATTGTTCCTTTGTTCACACATCCTTTTGCAGGCGTGGCAGTCAGGAAAATCCTTTTGGTGATCGGATGTCACAACGAGAAAAGCTTGATATAGGCTAATCCTATCTTCTCTATTCATTTTTTTAGTGCATTGGTTAAACGAAAAAAGATGAGAAAGATAAGAAAGATAGCCAGCTGCAACGTGAAACGCTTTCTTCATTTACAATAAAAAAAATAAAAAATTCGTCAAATTGCTAAATATAATGATTTCTCAATACCGGTGTCTAACAAGTTTGGATTCTCTGGAAGAGTTACTCAATGGTACATGCAAATTTCTTACTACATTATATATATATATATATATATATATATATAATTTAATAGAAAAATTACATTTACTTCTTAACAGAAGTTGTGTGACTAAGTGGTAACACTTAAAACCTTATTGTAATGTTAACAAATAAATTGTTCTTTTTAACTGAGCAGATCTTTATGTTTATTACATTTTAAAATAATAATAAAGCTGCATGTTCTTTTGATTTAAAAAAAAAAATCCAGATCTCAAGCACATTTTTGTCTAATTTCAGAGAGGAAAAACGGAGCCACTTGTAATAACAAACTTCTTAAAGGAATCCAGTCACAGAACCACACTCTAGACAGGGAGGAGTGTGATTGGCTGAAGGGAGGGGCATTGGGGGCGGGAACAGTTTGTTCATAAAGCCTGAGAGTGTCCCTCATGCACTGTGCACTCTTCTGGCTGTGTTACTGAGCTCTACCTCTCTCCAGGCCTTCAATCACTCATCTGTTCACTCACTTCAGCAACTATGAGTTTGAGAACAAGCTACAGTGTGCGCTCCTCCACCTCCCAGGTGCCGGTGTCCCAGATGTCCCAGATGTCCATCAAGCGGACCACCAATGTGCCGACTTACCGGGCTGCTAGCATCTATGCCGGCGCTGGAGGTCATGGAACCCGAATCTCAACTGCCTCCTACTCAGGTGTGCGCAGTGGAGTTGGACTTCCCTCAATGTCCAGCTCCATCCAAGTGAGTGCCACTGGAGCCACAGGTGAGATCATGGGCAATGAGAAGATGGCCATGCAGAACTTGAATGACCGTCTGGCCTCCTACCTGGAGAAAGTGAGGATCCTGGAGCAGGCCAACAGCAAGCTGGAGCTGAAGATCCGTGAGGCCCTGGAGAAGAGAGGCCCTGATGTGCATGACTACAGCCGCTTCCAGCCCATTGTCGACGATCTGCGCAAAAAGGTGAGTTTGAATGAGCTTGAACGGGAGAAGAAAATTTATGGCATCTATAAAGCACTTAATGTGACAGTCTAATTGTCCTGTTTTGTGTTTATTAACAGTCTAGTAGACATTTATTGGGTTTCAGGACAGAAACTTACAAAACAGAAAGATTTCTTTGTCATTTAAAGCTTAAAGGGCTGAATGAGAGTTTACTGATGGTCAGCACTGATAGGCAGAGAACCAAAAAATAAGCCATGGGTGAAACTAAAACAGGGTGAAGGCATGGGGGAGGGAGGCTCAGTCTCTGCGGGACTTCAGTCGTAACTTTTGCTTACAGACGGTATTCAGATGATTAAGCATTTCCATCCTGTCTTTATTCTTGTCCTGTTACACATCCCCCTGAATGGAAACACTGGGATCTGTCATGGAAAGTCTAGAGGGTTCAGACAGTGCAAAATATGACCAGCTGTGAGACTTTGGCAGAAATATTCCTACAGTAGCTTCATTTATAGCTAGTATTGTCCTATTCTAAATTTTCTGGAAAAGAAGTTCATAAAGTAGATAAAATTCTGATTAGAATCCGTTTCACACCAACTGTATCTCCAAGCTGTACTTTAAAGCTAATATGTCACTGATAGCCAGACATTGTTATCAGAATGATTGATTTTTCATTCATCATTGCTGTGCAATAAAGTGACAGGTAATTTAAATGAAAGAATTAAAGTCCTATTCATCAGGGTTTCTTACAGTCACAAAAGTAAAAGGGATTAGCCATGAGATTAGCCTGATGAAAAGAAATGTTCTGTTTAAAATATGTAAAAAAAAAAAAAATATATATATATATACTTTTTTTTTTTTATTTAATAAAGTAGAACTATTGCTAGTAGGCTACAGGCTACAACACCCAACACCCATTTGCATATGGAAAATTGTTGAGTTAACTGGTGTTAAAATATGTCTCCACCCTTTTCCATCATTCCAGGATATGCTTGCAAACATGGAAAGCATTTACACAACAAAGCACATTAGGATAAAAAAAAACAGGAAATCCAGCTCAACCCCTGTTCTTCCCGCTATACAGCCTAATTTACAACCATCAGGCAGACACCAGCTGCTTTTCCAACATGTCTGTTGGTTAATGATTATCTAACAGAAATGAACTTTGTCCTCCAGTAGGTCTTATCTAAGCAAACTAAAACGTAGAAGATGGTGCAGCAGCTTAGTAGACAGTGACCATGTGATATAATACATCACACTAAAACATTAGTAAAACAGTTAGGTGAGGTTTTATGTGTCACAATTGCACATTAAATTGTTCAGTGGTGGTTTACTGACTGTTTCTAGCAAGTGATTTCTGTTTTTTTGTTTGTAGATCTTTGATGCCACCACAAATAATGCTCGGCTAGTGCTCCAGATTGATAATGCCCGCCTGGCAGCTGATGACTTCAGAGTCAAGTGAGTAACAAATTTGTGAACTACAACAAATATTTTGACCATATTGGAACTTTCCTGGTTTTCTCAAAGAGTGACCCATTGACCTCTGTTGTGCTTGCAGGTATGAATCTGAGCTGTCCATCCGCCAAGGTGTGGAGGCTGACATTGCTGGCCTGAGAAAGGTCATTGATGACACCAACCTGAACCGCATGAACCTTGAAAGCGAGATTGAGACCCTCAAGGAAGAGCTCATCTTCCTTAAGAAGAACCATGACAATGTGAGTGCACATCTGGCACATTTGGTCATTAGCACATCTGGAAACATTTGTCCACCTCACAATCCATTATGGGTGTTGCTTTAAAACTCATTTTATGGTCTGTCCACCCAACAGGAGGTCATGGAGCTTCGTAACCAGATCTCCCAGTCAGGAGTGCAGGTGGATGTTGATGCTCCTAAAGGACAAGATCTGGCCCAGATCATGGAGGAGATTAGAGCTAAGTACGAGAAGATGGCCCTGAAGAACCAGGAGGAGCTGAAGGCCTGGCACGAATCTCAGGTATATTCCAAAAGACAATCATTTTCTTGAAATCGAGTCTTGTCAATATCATTTTTTTGGGGCAAATGCAAAATGTTATGCTCTCTCCAGATCTCAGAGATTCAGGTACAAGTCACACAGAACACAGAGGCCCTCCAGGGTGCACGTACAGAAGTCAACGATCTTCGCAGACAAATTCAGACACTGGAGATCGAGTTGGAGTCACAGAAGAACCTGGTGAGTTTGTTTACTTGGAGACATTGCCCTTTTCCATCGGGCCATTTTCAATAAGCGTTATTTTTTCAATACATCCTTATTTTGTCTCAGTGAAGTTTACTTAAACTTTTGGTTCTTTTTGTTTCATTTTTTAGAAAGGATCACTGGAGGCCACTCTGCGGGACACAGAAATGCGCTACAACATGGAGATCGAGAGTCTCAATGCCGTCCTCCTGCAACTTGAGTCTGAGCTCACACAATTGCGCAATAACATCCAGCAACAGACGCAGGAGTACGAGGCTCTGCTGAACATCAAGATGAAGCTGGAGGCAGAAATTGCCACCTACAGGAGACTTCTGGATGGCGGAGACTTCAAGTAAGTCTTTTTTTTTTAAGCAGATCAAGATCTTTCACAGCATTTCATCATTTGTGTAGACATGTAAAACTTTGTGGTTAGGTTTGCTAGAGCATTTGTTTTTATACGGTGGGTAACAGTTTTTTTTTCCCCATGCAGGCTCCAGGATGCTCTTGAAGAGCAAAAGAAGGTGAAAGTGATGACGGTCACACAAACGCTGGTGGATGGAAAGGTGGTGTCTTCAAGCACAGAAACCAAGGAGAGGAATCTTTGAACATCATGCTTCAGATCAACTTTCCACAACACGTCAGAAAAAAACTCATGGGTCAATGCTTAAATGATCTAAAGACATGCTGGACTTAACACATTAGATATTTATTCAGTCCAAAGTGCCTTATTGTAAGTGTCTCGGAGCATATATGCAATGAGATTTTAACTAGCACAGTTCAACACTAACAAAATGTAAACATTCTAATGACCACAACCAAAAAAAAAAAATAAAGGTCAAAGAACACTATTGAAGCTTTATTAAATATTTTTGTAATGACAATTATTCTTTATGATCATCAATTGTCCCATTTTGTTTTTATGTGTTGTTGTGATTATGTCTTGTCCTTTTAAAATAAAAGACACTTTCATCAAAACTTTGCATTGTCTTTCCTTTATTAAAACTATTTGACAATTTTATCTGTCTGATCGAAAGTACTGTAGTTTTGGGCATCAAGTGCTATCATTCTTGGCACCAATTTATAGGGGGGAAAACAGTACTGAAAGTGAAAGTACTTAAGATGCATAAATAAACATACATAAATAGGTACAAAAGGAACACTTTTGTACCTATTAGGATCAAAAAATGTGAAATTTAAGGAACCAAAAAGGACAATTTATGTAATGTAGGTACAAACATGTGTGAATTTCAGATTTCTGCAAACACACAAGAAGATACTTAAACAATGTTTCAAATGTGTTTGTCCACACAAATAATTTCCAAACAGTCACAAATAGCACAGTTTAGTCCAAAGTTTCCTACAGCTCAAAAATATGAGGGATCCCAAAATATAACCCTGTGGAACCTCAGACTTTCATTGTCTCGCACAAGATAACCAGACACTTTGCATTTTGCTAAATATATTTTTTTTGTGTCCTACTACAAAAAAATTCATACACGTTTTATTACCCAGTTAATACTACCATAATACTAAGCAGTGGTTGGGGTGGAAGTCCAGAGTCTAAAGATAATAGAAATGTGTCAACTACCTGCGTACTGCAAAACCATAAAAATCTCATACCTCTCAAAGCCAGCAGTTGCATCTGATCTCATTTTTGTTAAAGATCTATTCTCTGCAGAAAACTGAGCAAAATGCAAAACTTCAGCGTACCGAACAAAAGAATATATATAACATCCTCAGAGGACCTCAGCATGCCAAGACCCACATTTTACTCTTGGAGAAGTCCTGGGAGTAGGGGTTCCTATTTGAAGGACATCTTTGGATCTATCACTGTTCAAACGGGGGTTGTTGGAAATTTTGGAAATGAAAAGGTTAACATGCAAATCCTGAATGAACGTCTCGCTTCCTACCTGGAGAAAGTTAGAAGCTTGGAGAAGGCCAACAGTGAGCTGGAGTTGAAAATCCACCAGATTCTGGAGAAAAAAGGTCCAGACACCAAGGACTACAATCGCTACCAAGTCACCCTTGAAGAATTACGCAAAGAGGTAATTTGTCAACTGGAATATTAGTTTCTAACCTGCTACCCTTAAATTATGATTTTGCTTTAATTTTAATTAGACATTAATGCTTGCACATTTCTATAGTGTGAATTTGGGTGAAATGCATTGATTGCAGGTTCAAAGTAAGAATGACTCAAAAACTGGACTTTGAACATGCCCTTTAGTAAGACGTAATTAATTCTTGAGAAGAGACTTCTTCATAGTGCTCTTAGATAATAAACTAACAATAGACTTTATTGTACCTTTTTTTGTTTATGCCCATTTACTATAGATCCTGGAGATGGTAATGAGCAATGCAAAAGTGAGTCTTCAAATTGACATTGCCAAGTTGGCTACTGATGACTTCAGGATCAAGTAAGTTGGCTTTTAAGACTCAGTGTAATCAGTGTACGTTTTGTGGGATTTATCCATGTCTGTTACCTTTGAGCCCATCCATATGTAAAGAACTACACGCAAATGTGCACGCTGGACAATATACACTTGTTGCAGATATATACATTTAAAATATAGAGTCTTTAATTTCCAGGAAAATGAACTGAACATATTGCCAATTTATTTTGAATCAAGTTTTTGTCCTGTGACTAAACACCACCCTGACCCCCTTAATGCAACATCCCACTTACTATCAATATTAAGAAACAATAATTCCCATTAATGTAATGTGTCTATAGGTATGAAAGTGAGCTACAGCTAAGACTGTATGTTGAAGCAGACATAAATGCATTGAGAAAGATGATGGATGAGATCAATGTCGCACAACTGTATCTAGAAAATAATGTTGAAGAATTGAAAGTGGAGCTCATCGGGTTAAAGAAACAACATCAAATGGTAAATGCATTTAATTATACTACACATCATCAAAAATTGATATTAAATTACAGAGTTCAGTAGTTCACAAACAGAAGAGTACCCAATATATAACCCTGTGGAACCTCAAATATAACATTTTTTAGGAAGTGTCAGAAATATTTAGTCAAATCAACCGGTCAGGAGTCCAGGTGGATGTTGATGCTCCCAAAGGACAGGACCTGGCAAAGATCATGGAGGACATGAGAGCCAATTATGAAAAGATTGTCCTAAAGAACCAGGAGGAACTGAAAACTTGGCATGAATCAAAAGTGAGGCATAATTTCTCTTTGCATATTTGACAAATTATTTATGCTTAAAATACAACAGAGAATTACATTTATTTCTTTTATTACACAGATCACTGTTGTACAGGTCCAAGTGACCGAGAATGCCGAAGCACTGAAAGAAGCCAAAACACAAGTCAGTGTGAGCCGTAGGCAGACGCAGCTTTTGGAAACAGAGCTGCAGTCTCTGATTGGAAATGTAAGGGATTCTGCCTGGACAGCTTGATGCAGCCACTTTTGAACATTTCGCATAAACATTTTGACTTTTCTTACAGAGAGCATCTATGGAAGAAGCACTTAATGAAACGAAGTTGCGATATGGGATGCAGGTGGAGCAATACAATGGCATAATTTTGCTGAGAGAATCGGAGCTTAAACAGCTGCGTGCTGACATTCAGAATCAGACACTGGAGTATCAGGCCCTGCTCAACCTCAAGATGGAGCTTGAAGCTGAGATAGCGACCTACAGGAGACTTCTGGATGGAGAAGAACAAAAGTAAGCTTTATACTTTTTGCATCAAACATTTTGAACATGCCTGTTTGTTCCTTAGAAAATTTATCTTGATGTTAATAAAATATTTTACAGATTCGAGAAAGAATCCATCAAGACAACAAAGGAATCCATAACGACAACTGTCACGGAGACACTAGTGGATGGGAAAATTGTGTCCTCCAGCTCGAGTACTATCAAAAAGTGATTTAAACAAACATGAGATCATTACAGCTTATGAAAGACAACAGAACAAGCCAATATCTAAAAAAAACACAATAAATATTTCAAAGTAAAATGAAATTAAATCGTTAAGTGTTTTCTTTGAATCAGAATATGAATACGCTGTTGGAAAGCACTGATCTGCTAACTCAGAGTATCTTTACTCGAACTTTAGCAATGTCAAAGTTTCATTTTCATGTTAAGACAAACTGGACCCTTAAGCATTTTCAGCATGTCATCAAAGTAAAACGAAACAGTAAGCGGTGTCTGATTTCACAAAAAAACATTCCAAGAGTCATTTATAATGAAAGGGAGAGAGGGGAAAAAATATTGTGGACTTTAAACTAACAACTTACAATAAACCGGTCTACTTTTTTTGGTTGACTGCACAAATCTTAAAAGTTTTTTTTCTAGTAAACGAGTGATTACCCTTATCTTTTTGGAGTGACACTTCACAAGCAATCATTCCTGGAAACTGAAATCTGTCAAACTAAACAATATTAATTCTTGGAACCTATCAGTATTTTGCCCCAAGGCATGATGGGTCAGATTTCCTGGGGAGAGATTTAGAAGAAACACAGAAAACAACTGTGATGTGTTTAGCATTTAGGCCTGAAGGCTCATCCATTAGAATCCAATCTCACAGACTATCCATACAAGTTTTTTTTAGTTAGCAGGGTGGTATTACAGATACAGTATGTGTGGTGCTGTAAGTTAAATACCAACTTTTTTGGACATGTTAGTAGTTTTATACAGATATATGGAGGCGAACCCCATGAACTGATTTGAGAATGAAAAGACCAAGTGGCAGTGAACAGGGACTAAGTATAGAATGTTCCACTGTGGGCCTGTAAAAGCGGGAATTTGCGGCTAACTGTGAAGCGCTGTTTCCACTCCAATCCTCCTTCGTCACGGCTGGAGAGGCCTATTCAGAGGAAAACGCGGTTGGTTTGCAGATGACGATGTCAACGCAGACATCTGTGGATGGAAAAGTGGAGCTGGACTGCAAAATGATCCGCACAGACCAAAACGACCTAGATGAAGTTTCTGTGGCGTTAGGAAGTATACAAGAGTTCCTTCAAATTAGCATCAGTAAAGTCCTAAAAAGCTGCCCAAGCCTTTAAATCAAAATCTAGAGCTCTAAAAATATTCAGCTTAATTCACATGCTCAGAGTTTGAAGTAATTCTTTGTACTTCAATGCACTGATGTCCTTCTTTTCAATGCCTTATTAAATAGATGAAAGAAAAAGACTTAGCTAAGGTCACATGCTATGACAAGAATCCCACTTTGTCCTGCCCACACAAAGTCATTTATATTCTGTCCAGACAGTTACACAAAACGCTTTTTGTGCTCCTGTATTTCAGCAAAACAGCAATTGAAAAATACAGTATATAATCAAAGCCGGTATAGTTACTAGACGTATACTTGAGTGTGTTAAAATCTTGGTACAGTCTCATGATTTAGCATTTTTCTTTTTCCCTTTTGCATTAGTCATTATAATTGGACATCCTCCGTTTTTTTCCAGTATTCTGAGAAGATCCTGCATTCCTTCTGAACAGTGACTCATACAGCACATCAATATTTGTTTTTTTTTATGCTTCCCAGGGTGCCTGGAATGCACATAAAAGCCCTTGTATGGGTATTTTCTATGTCCTTTACGCCCAGTGGTCACTGCATAAATGAGCTATTAGAAACTTGAACTACAAATTAACTGGGTAGTTTACATTTTTAAAGAAACTGGTGCTCAGCCATGCAAAACTGGGTGCTTATTTGTTGTCATGTCATTACTTTCTTTTTTCTTCTTGGTAATTTAATTTAAACATGCAAATTAATTCATTTGGTTGCTTAGGGATTTTGAGGGTTTGCAAGCTGTTTCTTACTATCCCAAGTTAAACGTACGCACAGTTGTGTCTCTATGTTATTTAGTCACTAAAAATGGCTCTGGCTCTAATTCAGTATAATTCAATGGGATTATAGCAAGCATCACTAATTAAAGATTTGATTTCACAAGACGAGTTATGAGATATAAGCCTGTGGCTTTAAGTTTCGACAATCTCCCATATTTGACTTTTCCTCATACGTTCTTGTACCTAGAAGAAGCTCCTGTCAAAAGAAGGAAAAACACCAGGATAGGGAAAGAGTTCATAGCAGAAACAATAAAGAGAGAGTGGGTGATATGATCCTTTGAATCTCACATAACTCCCATTCCTCATGTCTGCTCTCCTCGGACAGGAGATTACCTCCAGATATCCCTCACAGGTGCGGCTTTCATAAAACCTGAGCCACTCTCCCCCTTCATGAACATATGCTTGTTTTGTGAATTCGGGTGGTCTTTACCCCATTCTTTCTCTAAAGCAGACTTTTAGCAATGTTTAAACAAATCCTTAAGGTGCTAAATTTAAAATCCTAAAGTACAGCTATGATACCCAATAGTATACTTGTTTTATTGTCAAAATGGTTTACAACTTCATTTGTTACTGTGTGAAAATGGCAAATTATAAACAGTTATTTAGAAATTTTATCGACTATCTTTGCCGTTTTGGGAGTTTGGTTTGAGAGCAGCACTAATCTATTGCATCCCAACAGTATTTAGCATTTTTGGTACATCAGTGTTTATGTAACTGACCTTCAATCTTCCAGAAATTTCTCTGAGCTAGTTGATAAGCATCAGGTCTGGGAAGCTCGAAATCTCTGAAAACTATTTAAGAAAAAAACTAACTGTTTATGGAGGACCACAAGATTTTCCCATGTGCGTTTAAGATTCAGAGCAGGCTATAATGCGGCAAAAAGCATGCAGCCAACCATCTTGGCAACCCCCATTTTTAATTTAGGGGGAAAACCCAACGGAATCTTAACCAGCATAACCATGGCAACCAAAAACAAATCAAAACCAGACGTTGGTGACATGGAAACAAAACTCAGGCAGACGTATATAGGGGGATACGAGTCAGCGTATGCTAGTTTAGAAAGACTGAGCTCATTCAGAGAGCTATATATAAAACGTTAGTGGGAGGAGCTCTTCAGCCAAAATTACACTTCATTCGAATTACACTTCATTTTCTTGAGATTATTATACAGCATACAGTAACCACACTTGAGGGAGTTTACAACTTGCAGTAAATATAAAATCAAATCTCCTAGTTGACAGCTGCAAAACAAAATCACTGGGATAAACAGATGTCGCCTCTTGATTTGTAATCTTGGTTATAGCTAAATTATCAAAAGAACACAAATCTCATTTGGCTTACAAAGAAAATCAACTGAAATATAAATAAATCAAATAAAAAATAAAAATGGAAATATCACAGATAATCAAAAAGAAGTGAAAAATATTTTTATATATATATTTTAAGTATTTATTAATGCTATACTTGCACATACATGCACACAGATAACACATGTTACTCTGCCCCCTATTAAGAGCCTCTATGGTGGTTACTTCTGATAAATCAATGTTGTAACTTTATAGTTTGTTTTACCATTGCTTCTAACAATGGAAAAAGCGGGCTGAGATGTGTGTTTTTTTCAACAGAAGACTTACTTTGAATGGATGTGGGGAAGTTCCAGGTGCACCAATAAAAGGGCTTCACAAAAACAGGGTTAATAGGAGGTCACTGTAAAATCAGTGTCTCAAGTGACCAATTTGACCAGCTTCCTGTGGCCATCATACAGCTGTATCGCTTTAAAAACATTTAGAAGAGCGCTGTACACTCATTGGAAGAGAACTGAAAGGACCTCCACATGTCTAAAATACCCCAATGTACCTACACGCCCTAAACGATAAACATATCTTTCTTAATGTTTTGTACAGCCCAGGAAATCTCAAAATAACTAGTGGTGTTTGCCAAGGCAGGCAACACTGTTTATTAAAGCTCGTCCTTAGGGGTTAGGCATTTAGACCAAGTTAAATACACTTCAGAAATTTTATTTTTTTTTTTATTAGTTTTACAACAAATCAAGAGACAAAATATTCCACAGTCTTGTTTGTATAGCTCTCAATTCTACTTATTATGACCATTTAGAGAGTTAAAGAGGAGGAGGGTATTTGTGCAGTTTTACAGAAGAATAAAGGCAACAATTAGGGAGGGTTAGGAGATTTTACACATAATTTATTTCATAAGACATGACAAACTGTCATACATTAGTCAAATGTCAAATCTGCTCATTTCTGTTTATGCCTTCTTCCTGATCTTGTGACAAACATATGTTATGTAATATGACGCACATCTTTCAATCTAAAGTTTTAAAAAGCATTAAGATTATAGCATAGCAGTCCACTACTTACACCAAATAAGATGCGGATGAGAATACAATTTTTTTAGCTGCCCATATTGATGGCGTGGTCACAGAGTTGAACTACTGACTCTGTTTAACTTACGTCATTCAAATCAATCACCCATCAAAATGAAAGCCGCAATTTGAATGGCTAGAGAAATTTACCTGGTGAACTTTAACTCCCCTTTTATTGGGACTCTATTACATAACTAAGCATGCAAGATTAGGTCAGATTAGTGGTTGATCATGTTTCAATGACCGATTCTTAACCTTGCTGTGCTGAAAATCCTTTACGTCATTTGCTGTTCCCAGTTAAAAATGATTGCTACAGTATATGTTCAAACCTTAATCAAATCAAAATATTGGATTAAATCTTTTTGACAACTTATTTTCAAAACAGGTCTCATATTTCTTTTTGGAACTGAATGGTTTGGTTGTAGGCCTCATTGATCTGATATGCACCTCAGTTTAAAAAAAATAAAATTAAAAAAAGACATTGTTTGGGAATAATTTTGGCAGCATACACAACGTTCATGAGCTTAGATCAAATGAGTTCCAAAAAGAAATGCAAACTTTGCGCTAATTGAGAGAAAACAAGTTAAGATTAAAGATTTGGGCCCAGTTTTGCTGAACAGGGCAATTTAGCACCAACGAGAGGGGAAAATCCTGCGGGTGATTTGCTAACAATGCATAAATTTAAAAAAATGCTATATCATTTACATATCGGCCAACACAAAATACCAAATACAGCGCAATTTAGTTACAAAAAAATTACAAAATAAAGAAACCACAGTATGCTGAAAAGACCCGGAGACCAAAAATGAAGGTTTAATAGAAGTTTTGATAGACCGGGTACTGTGCGACTGCTAGTTGAGGGTTTCAAGTCGTCTTATATTTCCTGAAGTGGATAAAGTGTTCGGATAATGTGTTCTGGCATTCCAAATAAATGAATACATGTGGTGTTATTAAAACCCGACAGTACAATTTTAACACTACACGACAGTTTGTAGTGGCGCAAGCTGTTAGTTAAAACTGACCCTTAGTACAATATAATTATAGCAAGCAGTTCAGCTACAAACACTCTTAAAAAATAATGGTTCCAAAAAAGTGTTTTTGCAGTGATGTCATTAGTTACCCAAAGAACCTTTCATTGAGCAGTTCCTAAAGGAAACAATTTTGAAGAACATTTAACAAATCTAAAGAAACGTTTTCGACTATAAACGCTGTAAAAAACGCAACTGCACACATTACAATTTACAAAACTTTTTGAGTCTCCAACAGTGATGCGCGGGTTGATCCAAAACCGCGGTTACGAGTCATCCAAAAATATTTTTTATGATATTCGGGTCGCGGTCGGTCGGGTCGTTTGAAATAAAAATGCCAATTAAACCTTTGTAATTTCTATAGTACTAGACACAATTTTCTATGAAATACATAGGCCTACACTTTATTGGTTAAATTACTGGAGCGAAGATGACGCACAAGCTCAGTCTGCATGTAGAGATGGAGGCGGCAAAAGAAAAGGTGAAGACTGGGGAGTGGAAGCTCTGCAAATATACAAATAGAAAGAGCAAAGTGTTGGACACAATTGCCGAAAAAATGAAAGATGATGACCAAAGTGGTGGCTTTGTCATGTGTAGGCTGCCTTTTGAATGTTGAGCGTTATTTACTGTTAACTGTTGAATAAAAGCTGACGCGGGACAAAATTCTCGATTTCCCAACACGTTGATCTGAGCAATGCCATTGTATCATTTGAATGGGTTACTTTTAAATGCAAATAGCTCAGTAATGTCAGTTTTATGTATTTTCTGAGAGGGGGTGAGCTTTTTGTTGGGAAAGTCAAGGGAGAGAGGCACACTTCGATTAGACTGGATAAAGACATGCAGCTTCTTCATTCAAAAAATAAAACGAAATAAATGAATAAATCAAGCCTTCACAGATCCTTCTCAAAAAATTTGCATATTGTGATAAAGTTCATTATTTTCAGGAATGTACTGATAAACATTAGATTTTCATATATTTTAGATTCATTACACACAACTGAAGTAGTTCAAGCCTTTCATTGTTTTAATATTGATGATTTTGGCATACAGCTCATGAAAACCCAAAATCCTTATCTCAAAAAATTAGCATATTTCATCCGACCAATAAAAGAAAAGTGTTTTAATACAAAAGAAGTCAACCTTCAAATATTTATGTTCAGTTATGCACTCAATACTTGGTCGGGAATCCTTTTGCAGAAATGACTGATTCAGTGCGGCGTGGCATGGAGGCAATCAGCCTGTGGCACTGCTGAGGTGTTATGGAGGCCCAGGATGCTCCGATAGCGGCC